>JBBPUD010000347.1:0-25646 GCA_038094475.1 Phylloporus aff. rhodophaeus
TTGGCCCTTCGGGGCTGTGCACATTGGACGTTGCGGAAATGGTGTAGACCGATTTTTCTCTGTTAACATAGGCCATTCTGCTTCATTGTGTATTCAATACGGACTTGTTGACCATCGACACGTGATAGCGAGGGATGTTGACAGAGCGCGGGTTCATGGGGTGTGCCAGACCAAACGACACGACATGATCTGAAAGAGAAGTGCACATCAGTCAGTGCCCAACGGACGTATCCATACCTTGCATTCGACACCATTAGGGTCTCTGTCCGGCAACCCTCCTGAGCGAGTACAAAACCGATTGGTTGTGTCACAATGCTAACATGGAGCCTGGGAAAAAGCGTTACCCCAAATTGTAGTGAAAACGATGGACTCATTCACTGGCAATCATCTCTTGAGTGTACCCCGAGGCCTCAAGTTCTGTTGAAATCATCTACCCCCCTTTAGTCTGTACAGCAAATCATTGTCGGCCCATCCCTGCACTTTCCTCGCTTTCGATTTCTTTCTTTCCCATAAGACATTTTGGAACGCGAATGCGTCTGCCATCTCTATGGGTTCACGATACTGCCAAGTTCCACCCCACTGATCTCGTTCTTTCTATCGCGTTCTTTCTTCCGAGGCCGGATTGCCGTCCGTTGCTTCTAGAATCTCGTCCTCCAAACACCTGTGCTTGAGCGTCTTCCCTGATGCTCACCCGCAAACAATGCCATCGCCGTTTCCACCTTTCATCTCTTCTGTTGTGTCATCTCGATCCCATTTTTCCAACTCCCAACTTCTCTCTATGCCCCGGAATTTGAATGCAAGCAAACACAGCTATGACGCAGTCAGCGTTTCCAACGCTCATTTGCTTGTTCCACGTCGTTGCTCACTGACGACGTGTCCCCGATTATCAGAACTGACTCAGGACTCGCACGCGTATAGGCTGAACAAGGAGCTGTATGCGAAGGAGTTGTTTCGATCCCTTGTAGTCGGTCTGGCAAGCGATATCAAGCTGCTTTCAAGACAAGCGTCTGGTAGTACCCGACATCAAAATACACCATGCTCCCATCCATACCGCAGGTCCCCACTGGAAAGCCCAAGAAATCTACGTCTCTTTCTCTTTGTTCAGCATGATCTGCTTCTGTCTCAGAGGAAGGTTCATGATGCCTCTGGGACAGCGAATGTGGCTTGTTTGCGACGGTCGGTCAAGCACATCCAAGAGCAGATACAAGTCTAAGCCAGCTCCCAGAGGTAGAGCACAACGCAAAGAGTTCGGAATGAAATGAACATCATGCAAGCTTTCTGAGACCGTCACTAGGTCCATGTTAAGTTATCAGTTGTGGCGTGCAACATGCAGGAGGCGTTCAAGCACCCAGTCGTCGACTGTCAGAACGCGGCCGCGACACTGAATGCTGCTGTAGTGGGGACAGCAGCAAAGTTTCAAGTAGATCGTATTTGCCCACATTCCGGGAATCTGAATGGGTCAATCGACGTATGTGGAACTTCTCTTGCCAAAATTCACGAATAATGATTCCATCTCGTCAGATGCGTTTGTGTCTTCTTTTTAGATATCCCCGCGGTGTTTGAGAAAGCCACCCTTCTGTATAGTGCGTAGATTTGGCGAGTGGTGCCTTTGTCTCCAAGTCGTGTCTTACACTGCATCTTAGTTCGCTACATTGCTATCGAATTTCAAGTGTGATGCACCAGACTCGATGACCAGAGTGGTATCGAGTCATTCTTGGCCACAACGAACAACAAACCTCGAGCTTAACTTGGGTGGTCCTAGACCGTATATCGATTCGGGGATCAGGTAGGGTTGGGCATAAACTAAATGCCATGATCAATTCACCCAATGAACAGAATCAGACCTCGAGGTCCACAAGGGCACCAGCATCACATGTTGCAGCGTCGCCACCCACATCTACGTATTGTGGCAAGGTGACGTCTGGCCCTCGCTCTTGCACTGCGGCGAGATCAAGCAGCATCACCCAAAAAACAGTAAAACGTAGCGCCTGACATCTGCCATCACAGAGTTGCATCACATGTGCACCACGACCCCGTTTTTTAACCCTTGGCATTGTGTTGGTATGTTGCCACCATGATCCAATGGACAAGGCTGAACTCATATGATAAGGTGGGCATCACAATGCGCTAGAGAATCCAATAGCTGATGTTCGTGTCTGGTGTGGACTTCTGTTAGTAAATCAGCGCTACTTGAGAGTCTCTTTAAAACGAAGCGATACAAGTCAGTAACTCGATAGAGAATATGAGTAGATCGCGTTGGTTTTGGGAATAATTCAGGTCACAACTTTGGAATCGCTCGTAACGACGAGTCAACGTTGGTTACTACGACCTGATTTGAAATCAACACCCGACGGTTAACGCAGCATCCACCCAATGTTCTTGATTGCAGACGAGTATTGTTTCGGAATACCATGCTAGTCATATCCTGCACCTAGCACTCTACAGTAGTCGCACTTTCAAGGAAAGTGACACGCAACGTGGGAAGTCATGTGACTTTGACGCAAACGTGACCTGTACACGTCACGTGCGTTCTAGATTTTTCCGTGCTGGAAAGTTTTTAATTTCAGCAACTTGTTCCGTCTCTCTTCGTTCGTGTCCGCCCATTTTGTCCCATTTTCTTCCCCACTACAAAAACTAAGATGCACGCTATCTCGTCTTCGTCATCTCGGGCAGCCCGTAGAGCAGCGGCAAAGGCTGCACGGCCTGTTCTGGCTCGGGGTGCTCACAAGGAGATTAAATTTTCCAACGAGGGACGGGCAAGCATACTCAAGGGCGTCGACGTCCTTGCTAATGCTGTTAGCGTCACTCTGGGTCCAAAAGGTAAACCACTCTTCACTGTGCCCCCCTAACCATCATGATTGACCGCGCACCCAGGTCGCAATGTCATCATAGAGCAATCCTTTGGTGGTCCAAAGATTACCAAGGGTAAGTTTTACTTCATCTCGTGCATTGTGATAAGTTCAATAAATTGTATGCAGATGGTGTCACGGTCGCCAAGTCAATTTCGCTCAAGGACAAATTTGAGAACCTTGGTGCTCGGTAGGTTTTTTCCATGAGCTGTCATTATCATGCTCACGCATACCCAGTCTCGTTCAAGACGTTGCCCAAAAGACGAACGAAATCGCGGGTGACGGGACAACGACTGCGACAGTCTTGGCGCGTGCCATTTACTCGGAGGGTGTCAAGAATGTGGCTGCGGGGTGCAACCCCATGGACCTTCGTCGAGGGTCGCAAGCGGCAGTTGACCGTGTAGTCGACTTTTTGGCTGCAAACACCAAGAAGGTGACGACAACGGCAGAAATTGCCCAGGTCGCGACCATCTCCGCCAACGGTGATACGCACGTCGGCAACTTGATTGCCCAGGCGATGGAGAAAGTTGGCAAAGAGGGTGTTATCACTGTCAAGGAGGGCCGTACGATTGAAGACGAAATTGAGATCACGGAGGGTATGCGGTTTGACCGCGGGTTCATCAGCCCATACTTTATCACGGACATCAAGGCGCAAAAGGTCGAGTTTGAGAAGCCGCTTATTTTGTTGAGCGAGAAAAAGATTTCGGTCTTGCAAGATATTCTTCCTTCGTTGGAAGCGGCCGCACAATCGCGCCGTCCTTTAGTGATTATTGCCGAGGATATTGATGGAGAGGCGTTGGCCGCTTGTATCCTCAACAAGCTGCGTGGCCAACTGCAGGTTGTTGCTATCAAGGCACCTGGCTTTGGTGACAACCGCAAGTCGATTCTCGGTGATCTTGCCATCCTCACTGGCGGCACGGTCTTTACGGACGATCTCGATATCAAACTCGAAAAGGCGACACCCGAGCTCCTTGGATCCACAGGTTCCATTACTGTCACCAAGGAGGACACGATTATCCTCAACGGGGACGGTTCCAAGGATGCTATCCAGGCACGTTGCGAACAGATTCGTGCTCTACTTGCCGACCCCTCGACGAGCGAGTATGACAAGACGAAGCTCCAGGAACGTCTGGCCAAGTTGAGCGGTGGTGTTGCTGTCATCAAGGTTGGTGGTAGCAGCGAGGTTGAAGTCGGTGAAAAGAAGGACCGTTATGACGATGCGCTCAATGCGACCCGTGCTGCTGTCGAGGAGGGTATCCTTCCTGGTGGTGGTGTCGCGCTTCTCAAGGCCTCGCTGGCGCTCACAACTAGTGCGCCTAGTACGGCAAGCCTACCAACGAACTCAGATGCCAAGGTCGTTCCCACGAGCAACTTTGACCAGGACCTGGGTGTGAACATTATCCGGCGGGCACTGACGCATCCGGCACGTACTATTCTGACGAATGCAGGCGAGGAGTCTTCGGTGATTGTTGGCACGCTTTTGGATAAGTATGGCAGTGCAGACACGTTTGCCATGGGATATGACGCGAGCAAGGGCGAGTACGTGGACATGATCAAGGCTGGCATCGTGGACCCGCTCAAGGTCGTGCGGACTGCGCTGGTGGACGCGTCCGGTGTAGCAAGTTTGTTGACGACAAGCGAAGCCTGCGTGGTTGATGCGGAGGAAGAGAAGCCTGCGGCAGGACCTCCAATGGGTGGCATGGGCGGCATGGGCGGGTTCTAGTCCCCTCGTGACGTGATGTTGGGTGATGATGCATCGATGAGCGACGAGGCGAAGAGCATATTTTTTCACGACTACCCGACTGGTTTCGTTGGCATCGCTAGCACACTGATACATAAAGTACTTACTGACTAGTCTTATTACACTAACGCAATCACATCACCACTCACAAGTACTGACAAGTGATGGGGTCAAAGAAGAGACAATGGGATGGCGATAGCGCGGGTGTTTGAAGACTATTAATAATAAAACGAGCTGTCTTGGATACTGTTTTTCTTTCTCGCTTCATACACACGATAATGGCGACGGCCGATCTCAAGCAACAGCGACGTGAAAAATTCCAGGGGGTGTTCGAAAAGCTGAGAGACGAGCTCGTAGATTATCTCAAGGGTGAAAACATGCCGCCTGAAGCTGTCGAGTGGTACCGTCGAGTACGTCTCTGTGTCCTGTCAGACTGTCAGCTGGTCTTTATTCTCTCAGAACCTGGGTTACAATGTGCCATGGGGTAAACTCAATCGTGGACTGAGCGTCGTTGATTCGGTTGAGATCCTGCGTGGCCGTGCGTTGACCGACGACGAGTACTTCAAAGCGGCGCTTCTGGGATGGTGTATCGAACTCGTGAGCGGGTTTGATTCCCATGCATTGACACATGTTCACCCACGAGTAGCTCCAAGCGTTCTTCCTTGTTTCCGACGACATGATGGACCAGTCGATTACACGCCGAGGCCAAGCGTGCTGGTACCGCGTCGAGGGTGTCGGGCTGATTGCGATCAACGACTCGTTTATGCTCGAAGCTGCGATCTATTACTTGCTCAAGAAGCACTTCCGGTCCGAGTCGTACTATGTGCACTTGCTGGAGCTATTCCACGAGGTGGGTCGTGCGTCCGATCTTGTGGCGAATGCTGATTGTCCGGCAGACATCGTTTCAGACGGAGATGGGCCAGCTGGTGGATTTGATCACTGCCCCCGAGGACCGCGTTGATCTGAGTAAATTTTCGCTAAAAAAGTGGGTGTGTGTTGGATGCGTGTACTTGGTGCTCATGGCTCCGCAGACACGCGTTCATCGTGCAGTACAAGACGGCGTACTATAGCTTCTACCTGTCCGTTGCACTCGCGCTGCGGGTATGCGGTGTACCCGAGTCGTACCAGGTCCGTGGTGCGACGGTGCGGCCGTACGAGATTGCGCTGTCTATTCTGCTTCAGATCGGGGAGTATTTCCAGATCCAGGATGATTTCCTGGACTATGCAGGTACGCCTGAGCAGATTGGCAAGGTCGGCACGGACATTGTGGATAACAAATGTTCGTGGTGCGTGAACGTGGCATTGGAGGTGGTCACGCCGGCCCAGCGGGCTGTGCTGGACGAGAATTACGGGCGCAAGGATTGGGACAAGGAGGCGAAGGTGAAGGAGGTGTACGAGGCGATTGGACTACGGGAACGGTATCGGAAATACGAAGAAGGGATCAAGGAGAAGCTGGATGCACGCATCGCAGAAGTGCCGGAGCCCGAGGGCAACGTGGACGGTGTGTTGAGACGGCAAGTGTTTACAGCATTCCTGAACAAGATTTACAAGCGTACCAAGTAGTGTTTCTATTTCCAAGTGTGTACAAGTACAGATGAAGCGTCTCTTTTTTGGAATGTACGTATACAGAGTTAATTGATGGATGAAACAGCTTCCGCGGCTTCGGGACCAAGTATCTTGAGGGCCTTGAGGTGCGAGCGGAGTGTGTCGTGTGTGGCCTTGTGGACCTGTTCCTCGTCCTCGTCCTCGGTGGAGTCTTGTTCTGCGGAGGAAGAGGGGGTGGGAGAGCGAGAGGGGATGTGACAGATTGGACGGGTGTGTAAGAGGCGCGGGAGGACGATCTGGCTGGGCCTGTCCTCGTCGTCATCCTCGTCGTCGGCGTCGGCGTCGGTATCGGTGTCCTCGTCGACGTCTGACTCGTCGTCGCTGTCGCAGTAACAGGGGAACTCGTCTGAGACATCATCCGGGAGGGATTCGAGTGGTCCGATGGACTCGTAACGCCGCATGCGCGCGATCTCGGCCTGCATGAGAGCGCGGAGGCGGTGCTGTGTTGGGTCCGGTGACGCAAAAGGGTCGATGATATCCCAGACGAGGTGGTCGGATGCGTCTGCTTCTTTGCGAATCGTTGTGGAATGCATATTTGCTGATGTAGAATGTCTACATGGGGTGATGTTATATATACGTCAGAGTGGGTCCATGCACAACCATATCCGGGCATGAATACAACTCTATTTTTAGACGTCAAAGCGAGCCTTGGCCAAGACACGTTATGACACACGACGATCAGTGCCGTTGAAAACATATCTGCTCGGTGGGGCAAAGGCGAAGAATATCTGAGTGGTTGACGGAGTGGTTGAAGGTGAATACAAACAAATGTAAAACATGGATTCCTAAAACCCGTGTTTAAAACACTCGATTTAGCGCACGGCCCAGTTCCGTTACCCTTCTTATACCCCCCGCTTTCCCACCATTGCTTCCACCCGTCTCTCCTTCTCCATGCGTCTCTCGTCGCTCCTTACCCCCGGCAACGCGTGCATTCTCGCCCTCGCCCTCCTTGTGCCGGCCACGTCAGCGCAGACCCACACCTCCGAGCAGAGCGAGGGGCAGATCACAGGTATGTCGCTTCTCTCGCCACATCTCTCTTGCACATCGTTTGCTAGATCCAAACCAGGAGTGCACAAAGTACACCTATTCCCCCGTCGCAAGTGCCTTTTCCGCGGGAAAGTTCCCAACGATATGGACCGTTGCGGATATCATCCCGGGCGATACCAATGCCCTCGCAAAGTACCAGAGCATCGCGTCTCAGATACCCAACATCCCCCCAAATGGTATCGCACCCGGGTCTTACACCGGAAACTGGTCAAACTGGACCTACACCCCCGGCGATCCCAACTGCTGGTGGACCTGGGGTAAATGCACAACCCCAAAGCACGGAGGTCTCACTCCCGATATCGCCAGTGTTCCAGAGGTATCCTTGCTTTTTCTACCCATGATTCCCTGCTCATACTTTTGCAGCCCAATACCCTTGGTTATGCCTTTGACGACGGTCCAAACTGCACTCATAATGCCTTTTACAATTTCCTTCAGCAGAACAACCAGATTGCCAGTACGTCGACATCACATTTTATTTTCCCCTCTCTCACTCCTTTTAGCCATGTTTTACATCGGAAGTAATGTCGCAGATTGGCCCTATGAGGCGCAGCGCGGCCTCGTCGACGGTCATGAAATTTGCGTTCGCAAGTATTCCTTTCTCTCTACTCAGTGCGCTTCTCGCTCACAGTTTTCCAGATACTTGGTCTCATCGTTACAGTGTGTATTTCCCCCCATTGTTCTGCCACCATCATTTATCCTCTGTTCAGTGACCGCCCTCAACAATACACAGGCCTTTGCCGAATTTTATTACAGTGCGTCGTATCCCCCTACTTTTATTCATCACTCATTCCTTGATAGCTGTATGCGCACCCCGTCACTTTCAGATGACTTTGCTTACCTGTTGTAGATTGAAATTATCAAACTAGTCCTTGGTTACACGCCAACGTGCTGGAGGGTGCGCTGTATGCTACTCTCCCCCTTTTTTTCGCTCAACTTCCATAGCCTCCGTTTGGTGACGTTGACGACCGTATCCGCGCTATTGCCAATGCACTTGGTCTCCGTACTATCATCTGGACGTATGATTCTAATGACTGGCGTGTTGGAACAGGCAACATCACTGCTCAGGACGTCGATAACAATTATCAAGCCCTCATTCAACGCTCTACCAACGGCACCTTTAGCAGTGTAAGAGACCTTCGTTTTCCATTCAATATACTCGCTATATCCTTTGCCCAGGTTGGTACCATCATGCTCACTCACGAACTCAACAATTATACCATGTCGGAAGCGATAAAGTTTTATTCTCAGCTCAAGTCGACCTTTACACATCTGGTCCCTATTGGTATTGCCATGAACATCACCAAACCCTACGTGGAGACCAACTATACCCAGCCGAACTTTGATCAATGTTAGTTTACTTGTTTTCGGCCTGGTGATGTTGTTGACCCCTGTTTTCTCAGATGTTGCGGGGACAACGTCGCTCTCGAATGCTCTCCCTTCTGCAACGAGTTCAAGCGGGGGTCAGTCGGGTTCCTCACAATCCAATGCGGCGGGCTCCTCGTTCAGTGCTTTGAGTGGTCTTGTCGTAACCGCCGCGTTCGTGGGTACGACGTTGAGAATATTGATGTGAACAAAAATGTTTGACCTGTCACTTGTGTTTCCATTCTTACGATCGTACCAACGGCCATTCACACATGGACTCGTGTTGTTCCCAGCCGATATGGCTGTCTTTTTTTTTACAGAACTTGGCATCTCCCGCACTTGCGTCTCTGCTGCGTCTCTGGACATCACACGCGTTAGACTTGGACGTATTTTGTGCATCGTAATGTCATTCATTGTACCTTGTCACAGTGACCTTGTTTTATCCAGTATTGTAGCCGAATTTTTGTGTAGTGGTGCGCGCAGTGCGCGTCGTTTTTGTTATAACCTTTAAGAGCGATGGTTGAAACGTTAACCTTTTGTTTGACGGTTTTCTGCATGGATTTACCAAAAAAAAAAAGGTGGTCTTGTGTGTGGATCTATCAGAGAAGCAGACAAAATGGGTCCATGCGGGTTGCGCATTGCAACAAAGGTCCGGGTGGGCATAGACAACCGCAGGTGTATGATCCGGGAGGTCCATTCGTTTTGTTGGCTGTTCCGAGTACGTTGACGGCCATCAAAACAACAAAGGTAATACTGGAATCGTCGATCTGATCGTGGCACCTGACATTAATATTTATGACCTTTGGTGTGACGCATATCACTTGAACTTGTCTCCATCTCGTATGGCAAGCTAGTGTCGCTTTCCGAATGCTGGGATAAGGGTGTTACGCTCACTCCATTGAACAGCATGCAGACACGCTGGCCATTGTGAATGCGAACACCGTCACCCAAGGTCAACAGCCATATTAATCAGAGATCGTCGATCCCCAACGTCCAATGTACCTTCATTTGTTCTCTCATCGCCTTGATGCAGGGTTATCGTTCCTGGTGGCTGCGCGGGATGGGCGTCAAGACTCGGCGTGAGCTGGTGGGAATCCTTTGAACCGGTAACCGAGCGGAAATTCGATCGTTGCCGCCGTCATGTTCTCCTCTCCATGCTCGGATCTCAACGCTAGCCTATCTGCTAGCATACATGTCGTCTCGATTGACATAGCAGCTGTACCAGCTGAGACGTGCCAGCCCTATGCGCTTGCCGTAGAGATCCAAACAGCACTCGAACGAATGGTTGCGTCCCTAAACAACGCGTGGAATGCATCGTTTGACACATACATGCGGCGCGATGTCTCGGATGCCAGACGACGACATTTGGTTGACTTGGACTTGAAACCGATTCCTCTTGCCGGTTGTATGCATCCGTCAAAACACGAGCGAGACGAAACACCCACGCGAGCTCCCCGACGTGGTGTATAGGAGCATCCAATTTCCTCCGGGTGTTGGAGAAGAGACCTTTCGATGCTGATGCTGTTTCAGCGTTGGACGATCTAGACGTTTCCTTAATAGCTTGGGCGTGTAGAGCGTTGTTGCAAGGGAAATTGGTAGTCACACAAAAGTACGTGATGCGTTGTAAGCCGACGACGTGCTACAGGTCATCTCAACCGGAACGTGGAACTCAGAAGCACCCTCCGTGGACGTGTGTTTCGTATTCTCGGACATCGGTGCTCGTTTGGGAATCAGTAAAGCTGAGAACACAGCATGTCATGTCAAGGAACAAAAACTTCCAAAACGTCGAAGCCAGCACAAACACATCTAGCGAGGTGGGATCACTATTCGTGGATTTTGGCAAGGGAAGGCGACCCACCTACGTTGATCGATGGGCTCGAATTCCAATATAGACAAATACGATCTGCTTCTCCAACGAGGCTTCGTTGGCAGTCTCTACCACTGCAGAGTTGAGTGCTGCACCCGCGTTCTGGAACTCAACGACCGGTGTCTGAACATCTCTCTCTCTAAAACCGAGTGACCACCTGGTGTGCGATCGAATCGTCTACTCTCCATAGTGTCGCAATTACTCCATTGAACGCAGCAGACTGCATCCTGGTCACGAGATGGAGCACCTCATCGAGTTGATGCGTCCCCAGCCACGGTATGACACGCCGACAGGAATGCGAAATTGGAATTCGTGTAGCGTTCGTGGATGATGCGCTTCAGCGTGAGCTTTCCATCGTCCATCGCGAACCACGACTCAAACCGTTGTCACCCTCTGGACCTATCTTATCACATCACTAACTGCTGCTAATTTTATTAGGAATAAGAAATTTACAAGATGAGCAAGGTTTCCGCAAAGACAAGACTTGAACACATGTCATAGCTTCATTGAGTCAATCAAGCATTTACATAGACTAATCTACCCCTTTTGATTGCTCAGGTATAAATAAATGTTCAGAATAGCGTGTTTCATAACAACAAAGAAGAAAACAGGAGCATCCTAGGGAATACAAAGAAAAACACTTGTCACGAGTCGACATGGCTTGCGTATATCAACGACGCTAGCTTTTGAGCATCCATCCCCTCATCCCTTGGCGCGAACGCGCATGGGAATGGGAGTGGATGTCTACAAATGCGTCAGCCACCTTTTTGCGATCAAAAAAGCGTCACACACGTCGTCACGCCCTTCATCCACTCAACGTTCTCCGAGCCTTTTGTCTTTTCAATCCTGAACAGCGTCAAGATACATGCCATTGCGGACCATAACGAGGCGTCCGCTACGTATCTCCCTGGGCTGTGTCCGCTGTTAGTCGAACCCTGATTGGATCAGAGAATTAGCGGGAACGCACCAGATTCGACGTCCAAACCCAAATGTCCAGGAAATAGTGTCCTGATTCAGCGTGCCATCGCCCTGTAAGAACCGCTCTGGTAGGAACGCCTCGGGATTTGGATATTTTTTCTCATCCTGCGACATTGCCCTGCAAAGATTTCACACGTATGTGGACTCCATATTGAACATCCTTACCAGAGATTGGCCAAGACTATGACACCTGACAACTGGATCAGTCAGGGCTACTGCGGCCGGCATGTTGCACACCTTTCGGAATGTGGTACCCCTGATAGATGTCGTCTTCAGTGGTCGCATGGGGAACGCCTAGAATATGTTAGCAGGCCTGGGGTGCAATTGCCGGGGTCGAACACAAACGCACCGAGTGGTGCCACTGGACGCCACCTCATCGTCTCACGCAACACCGCATCTACATATGGCAGTGATTCCCGATCCTCAAAATCTGGTAGCCGCTGTCCCCCAACCACACGATTAATTTCTTCGTGTGCACGGTCCTGGACCTCTGGGTGCTTCATCATGAGATAGACAAACATGAAAAGTGTAGAACTGATCTATGGCCTTCTCGTCATTCCACGATCGTAACGAAGATGGCGGGTAAAACAAACCGTCTCGACGGTTGCTGAGCATATCGTCAGCACCGATCAATATTGGTAGGTAATGGTGATCACCTGCATAAAGTGTTCCTGCAGAGTACTTGATCGCTTGAACAAGATCGGGGTTTTCGGAATCGTCCTCTAGACGATACCGGGTGATCGCGTCAGCCACCATGGATGGTGCCGCGTTTCCTTCCTCCTTCAAGGGCAGACTCCATAAGTCACATACAGGTGATCAGTGACCTCAAGACATACGAGACGTCGCTTGACCCACGCGTACGGTGCGTTTAACGCCTCATACGTCAGCCGCCGACATTCGCCAGCTTTAGACTTGAATCCCATTCCCGGGACCCACGCTGGCAGCGCCTTGACTTCATTACAATGATCCGTCAGAACACACGCAACGGAGACCAAATTCGAATAGTAAACACTCACGGAATGGAAACGCGGCGCACACTGCAGACCTTTCTGGAGTGGCGATACGGAAAAAAATGTCTCCGGCACGTTGCATCGACGTCCCCCATGGCTCTCTGTCTTTCACGTTGTACCCGTATGTCACGGCCATGACCACGGTTGCCGAGAACCTGTACATGATTAGCAAATTCAGTGATATCTCGAAAGTGTAATAAGCAGTCTCAACACGTACGTTGAGAAATACGCTGCGTAACGCGTCGGGTCATCCAAGAGCTGAGTCAACATCTCATATGCATTTTGTAGTTGCTTTGGACGGTAAGTCAGCGCTGCATTGGCATTGAAAACCTGGTGCAACAGTCGCCGGTAGAGCCTGAATCTCGGCCCGTAGCGTGAGATCGAGGATACCCAATCCCAACCGAACCTGTGTTTGTAAGTCCACCGGTGAAAACAGAACGAAAACAGCAAAGACATACAATTCGGCGATCGCAGACACGGGGCGATCAGAGTACTTCTTGGAGCGCTTGTCGAGCAAGGCATTGGCAACTTCTTCCGAGTTAAGTATGATGATGTCCTGGCTCAACACACGAAGATAAATGATATCTCCTGCTAAATGTCAGGAATGCATTCCGGTGTACTTTGCCAAGGTACATACCGTATATCTTCGACCACGCTGTATAAGTCAGGTAGGGTGCGTCCTTGTTCACGCCGAAAACATTTCCAAGTAGGGGAATGGGTATTGGGCCAGGAGGGAGAGGTAGGGATCCTGATGACCAAGACTGTCTGAACTGTCTGAACACGCACCCGATCACTAACAGTACAATGGCAAATCCCAGCAGGGTCGTAGACATGGCAGCTAAACCGAGGTAGATTTCCTCGAGCGACGGCGCTTTACATGCGGATGTAGAGTTGCCATGGCGGGTTTCATTTAGGCTTGCTTTCCCATCGGCTGAGTATGTAGTAACAGGCACATTGTCATCTGATGATCTGATTGACTACTTGTTCATGATTGCCTGGGATGCTGAGTAGAGTGAGAAGGAGAAGCAGATAAATCTAGTCTAACTAGTAGTACTACATTAGGGTCACGTGCACTCCTTGTCTATGTTTCGGCGGCATGTCCACAGAAACTTGGGGATTCTCTTTCAACGTCCCCATCGCCCTCAATTTCTAACGGCCATGTCCCTGCCATACGCAACCGAAAAACGAGTCGCAGTGGCCGCTGTGCGGCGTGCATGCGCACTAACTTCCTCGGTGTTCAACAAGCTTGTCAAGAACGAGACCCTCACAAAGGGCGACAAGTCACCCGTCACAGGTGAGCAGTAAATGTTGCTAGGCTATGATCACACCCATCGGTTGATGTCCATAAACTCGTTAGTTGGGGACTACGCCGCCCAAGCCGTCGTTAACACTATTCTCGGCCGTGCCTTCCCGACGGATCCTATCGTTGGCGAAGAAGATGCGGCGGAACTGCGTCGAGAAAGCGGAGATGTGCTCAGGAACCGGATCATCAGGCTTGCCAATGAAGCACTCACGGCCGACCTAAGGCCAGATGAGTCGTCGGAGTGGGGACTTGGTCCTAACCATACACGCACCGCGGAAGAGATTTTGGAGGCGATTGATCGTGGTAACGATCAGGGTGGTCGCACCGGACGTGCGTTATCGTAGATCGGAGTGGCAAGTGTGCTTGACACATTGTTGTACAGGCCGGTGGACCCTCGATCCCATCGATGGTACAAAAGGGTTCTTACGTGGTGGACAGTATGCCGTATGCCTGGCGCTGATCATCGACGGAGAGGTCGCCCTTGGTGCGATTGGCTGCCCGAACCTGCCGGTGAAGAGCTTGGACCCTGATGGGCCCAAGGGTTGCATCTTTGTCGCCGTCAAGGGCCAGGGGGCCGAACAAGTGCGTCGGATGTCTCATTCTAGGTGCATCTCTCTTATCCATCCACGCAGACCACTCTGTTTGATGATCGTACGGTGCCATTGAGAATCCCTTCTGTTGAACCTGGGACGCTCAACTTTTTGGAATCTGTCGAAGCTGCACATGCAGACCTTGTGTTCAATGATAGAGTATCCAAACTATTGGATATCACGCGGGGCCCGACGCGCATGGATAGTCAGGCCAAGTATGGTTGCCTAGCCAGGGGTGATGGCAGCGTCTACCTTCGGATGCCTACGGGAACCGGGTACCAGGAAAAGATCTGGGTAAGCTAGGCTTGCGTCCTTGTGTGCTATATCAGACTCATTGTCGGTCTAGGATCACGCCTCTGGGTCCTTGCTCGTTGAGGAATGCGGTGGTGTCATTACAGATTCGCGTGGTCAGCCTCTTGACTTTGGGCTTGGACGCACTTTAGGAGAGAATTACGGTGTTATTGCTGCAGGCAAGGATGTCCATGCGCGGGTCCTGGCTGCTGTCCAAGAAGCGCTAGTAGCGGAGAAGTAATCGTTAAACCCTAACCCCAGGGAAGGGTTGTACGCTAAACTGTGCATCGCCACCAATTGCTCAATTAGAATCCGAATGACAGTACCTGCTCCTCCTTGCTCCACACCGCCATCATCACCCAGAGACAAGCACAGAGCCTCTGTAACAACATTGTCAACACCCTCTGGAAAAGTCTGGTGTTGTCTGCGACGACAATATCTGAGCCGAACTACACGCATGGCCTCCTGGTGCGTCTGAGTGCTTGTCAGGCCGTTTCTGTTCAACAACCCAACCTTAGGATCGACGTCTTTTCCCTCGTTGTGGTGCGTATCTCAGTCCTCGAATGACCACATCCACCGTAATGCCTCACAGACTACCCTTTTCGTTTTCGGCTCCATTGTGGGGATCCTGTACGCTGCGCGAGCCATTTCCTCGCGCTTCCAGTCTATGAAAACTTCGTAAGTCACCGTCACAAGACCCAGCACCATCTAGATGATATGAACCCACAGACTTGAAAACCGGGGCATCACTCTCTCCCGCGATGGCGTTTCGCTCAAAACACCCAAACGGTTCGATCGAGAGACCTACGTCGATGCGACGCAGAGGTGTGTGTGATACCTCCCTACGCCTTGGCACTAACAAATCCTGTTGGTCTATCACAGAGGCCTGGTGAGGGTACTTGGGGCAGCAACGGTCGGGCCTGAAGCGCATAAGCGCACGTTCTTACCGCACTCTCAATCGAGTATGGATGCGACATCGAGTGCGACCGATGTGCACACTGGCCAACACGAGAAACATCTGTTTGGTTGGGCGCAGCGCAGATCGCGCGGGGATGAACATGGAGGAAGACGCTAACGAGATCTAAATCTCAGAACGTGGTGGACCACAGCAATCTGGGTATTTCTGATGTACATAAACTTCCAATCAGTCTGATGTATATCCTCGACGATTTGATTCTGGCACTTGGTTGACATCGAAATGGTGCCTGCGCATGCACGTCAAAGCTCGATGCCCATCATAAACGCATTCTCTAACATGTCCGCTTCCACCTCCATACGAGTACCTTCACTAACCTCCTGCCGCCGCAACCGGGTTGCTGCCCGCCTTGCCCTCTTGGCGTCCCTTTTCAACGCCTTCCGAGACAATGGGTGACTCCTGGCAGCAGCCTCTTCGTACGCTGACAAGTCCTTCGCCCGCCGGAGCCGTTTTGGTGTCCGCACAAACGAAGTATCCGGTGCCGGATGCGACTTGGCCAAAGAGCCGAGTTCAACCTCAGGACCCGGTGAGTACGATCGCTTCAAAGGCAACCGCACGGCGCCGTCATCTGTTACCATCCCCACCTCATGTACTACAGTATCGTCGTCCATCATGATTTCTTCAGATTGTGCGTCATCCGACGCGAACGCGCCAGCGTCGGCAGCGCCAAAGAGGCCCGCCAGCTCAAACGGTTTGGAGAACTCGGTGACTATCTGAGCTTGGCCAACAGTCTCTGCGCCAGGGGCGATGACAGCAGCAGTGGTACCATTCGCGGTGCTCGTGATCGTAGAGGGTATTTGGGACGGATGAACCGCTGGTGGGACCGAATAGTAGGGGATCTTTTGGTGATTCCAGTCTGTCAACACATGTCGCGCAGCAGAGAGAGTATCAGGTGTGCCACCCTAATAAGTAGTTTGTCAACAGTCTTCAAAAGACTAAGGTGCAAGAGGTCACCTTGTGAAGCCTTCCAATGCTAAGTGCCAACATGGTCAGAAACTCGAGTGTGCTGGAGAACTCTGGAAGCCCATAAATCTTTTGTAACGTCGTATGTTCTGTTCGAGAAAGAATCTCCTCCACTGAGAGATGATTTAAAAGTGAGTTCAACCTAAGGGACATGGCGACTCACCGACGGCGATTGGATCTTCGATATCCTCGACTTTGACTACATTGCGGAGCAGTATACTGCCTTTCTGTCGTTTACTTACTGCACTTTCGTCTTCGTCTTCGTCGAATACAACCCCAGGAGAATCAATTATTTTGAGGCCACGCTCGAGCTGGACCGTCTGCAGGTCCTTGGTGTGTCCAGGTTGCGCCGCGACTGCACACACCTGCCAAACAACTACATTGGCTATGAAGATGACATGCTAATGAAAAACGGGAGCGAACCTTGGATCGTTTCAGAGAGTTGATTAGACTACTCTTACCTACGTTCGGAAACCCTACGACTCCGACTGTCAGACCTTGGACTGCACTCGGCTTGTACGCTTTCAAGAGGCGAAGCAGTGCTGGTGCTGTCGCAGAAGATAAATTCGATCTTTGGTGAGATGCGGCCGAACGGAAGGGAAGCGTCGGAGTGTAATGTCGAAGATACCGCAACCAGAGCTGTGCGTTCTCCCTTGGTACCAGATCTGATTCACATGTCAGATGTCCCCATAAAACAGAAAAGAAAAAGATACCTATTTTATTCAGAACAAACACGAGTCTCTTTCCCTCACTTTCACGTCTCCGGACCTCCTCCTCCACAAGTCGACTGCGGCACCCCTCTGGATCACGCGCATCGAGAACGAGTATGACGATGTCGCTTTCGTCGATGACCTTGTACAATGCGCGAACGTAATGTCGTCGGATCTGTTCCTTGGTTTTCTGACCGAGTGATCCGGCTGTCAAAGGGTCAGACGCTTGCGCTTGGTCAATCGAGGAGGCCAACATCGCGAGCGAGGACAGCGTAGGCTCGGACGCCATTGTCGCATCTGGATCCACGCGAGAAGGCGGCTAGACAAGACCAGAAAATCAGCCCGAGGCGTAAGGCATCGAAAAAGATCGGGAGGAACTTGCAGAGTGCGCTTTTTGTTTCCCAGCATTTCGGGTCCTGAGATCGGGAAGTTTGGGGACGCCTAGGTCTTTCTTCAACTCTAGGGTGAGATCTTAGGAAGTTCGGGGTACATTTGATGGAGTTTTGAGAGACACACTGGGTTTATGTGGGAGGGTTGATTTGTGAGATTCTGGGCAACAATCAGAACATGAGTCAGTGAGAGGTAGAGGTTGTCTCGTACGTACTGTTTCTGCCCATCGTCGTAGAACGGAGACAAGACTACAAGTTTTTACTCTCCGCAAGGGTAACAGAAAAAAATGCGATTGTCCGGGCATGCGGCTTCTCCCAAATTCTCTTAGTGTGCTATTACAAGTTCAGGTAGTGTTGGATATCACTCTGCCCCGGATTCCCATGTGCGAATGACAATATTGACCATCCAACCAGAACTTTAGGTATCGGAATTGTCAACAGACAGAATTTAGGGATGGGTGCGCGAAAATGGTCATGATGTAGGTACCAGCACCATGTCTCCCTTGCTAGTAGCTACCATAAGGGTTCAATGCTAGTAGAAGCAGAAGTGTGTCATTCTTTTCATCCCCATGTCTCATGTCTCTCACATTTAAATGTTCACCATGACGTTAGGAATGCTTCAAGATCGCTAGACCAGTCCTTCATGCATCAAGACCACTTCGAATTGAACACTGTAGCCGGATTCCGCCTTGTGCAAGTGACAGGTAAGTAAGTAGGGCCAAAAGTTACTTCCGCCTTACAGTTCGACTTGGGGCCGTTTATATTTGGGGAATTACGACACCCTTGTCCTTTTAAACTCCATCACTTGCTCTCACCAACTCTTGCACGAGGCTGGAAGAGTAGATCTACCTAGGATCGGAATGGAGCGCTGCGCAGTCTATGATGGACACAAATTATTGGTCGCTAATCGTGGCGAAATAGCAATGCGGGTCATACGCACGGCGAAACGCCTCGGGATACCTACCGTCGCTGTCTATAGCGCCTCCGATTCCCAGTCCCCACACGTATCCTTTGCCGACGAAGCCGCCCTTCTGAGGGATTCGATGCTCACTGGAGATCACCTATCAGAGTCCACAATATACCTGTCACCTTCTGCGATCATGTCCGTGTGCAAGGACAGACGTGTGACGATGGTTCATCCCGGGTATGGCTTCCTGTCCGAGAATGCAGACTTTTCTCAAGCGGTGATTGATGCTGGGATCATTTGGCTGGGACCTCGGCCAGACGTCATTCGTGCTATGGGTTTAAAGCACGAAGCCAGGGATCTGGCGGCGAAAGCTAACTTACCTCTCGTCCCCGGCTCGCAGGGACTTATTCATACATTGGAAGACGCCATGAGAATCGCTCGGGAAATCGGTTTCCCAGTAATGCTAAAAGCTACCGCTGGAGGTGGTGGGTTGGGTCTCGTCGTTTGCAGGGATAACACAGACCTCTTGGTTCAATTCAAGGATACAAGGGAGCGTGCAGAGGTTAGCTGTAACTTGTCTCGGGCTCCACGAATATTCACGTAAAGCTTCAAGGCACTCTTTCGCCACGATGGTGTTTTCATTGAACGGTATTATCCGTCTGCGCGACATATCGAAATTCAGGTACAGCATAGACCTCTGGGAACCCTGGTCATCCTACTGATTATGATCTTGCAAGATCTTCGGAAATGGAAATGGCGGCGTGGTTCATATGGGAGAGCGGGAATGTAGTATTCAACGCAGGCATCAGAAGGTGATCGAGGAGGCACCTAGCCCATTCTTTTCTCATTATCCGAACCTTCGCAAAGAAATGTGTGATGCTGCAGTACGCCTGTGTCGTTCCGTCAGGTATTCCTCTGCAGGTACTTTTGAGTCTTCGTCTTCTCAGATCACATCACTCACCAAAATTCAAGGCACTGTCGAATTCCTTGTGAACAACGAAAATGGGAGTTTCTTCTTCCTTGAAATGAATAGTCGCATCCAGGTGGGCTCAGAAATAAGTCTTGTAGATTGTTACTAAGGATCATGACACCAACTCTTCAGGTGGAGCACCCGATAACGGAAGCAATCCATCCGGGTCTCGATCTTGTGGAGCTGATGATTGCACAAGGGGTGGCAGAATGCACAGGGGCTAGTGGCCTTGACCTAGAATGTTCCACCCTTTCGCAGGGTCTATTTGACACGAACCTGTACCAAAGCGCAACGCATGCCATCGAGGCCCGTATCTACAGCGAAAATCCTGCTGACGGATTCAGGCCTTGTGCAGGTGTACTTCAGCATGTTCACCTCCCTGAACAAGCCTGGCTGCGACTTGACCATTGGGTTCGACAGGTCCTCTTTGCTACAGCGTTCCGCTATTTCTGATAACCTGGTCAGACAACAGGGACTAACATTACAACTTTCTTTGACCCACTCCTATGTAAGCTCGTGGTGAAAGGTGATACCAGGGAGGAAGCCATACGTCGTCTCCAACGAGCATTGTTGACTTGCAAGATCCTCGGACCTCCCAACAATATACCATACTTGAGGGCCATTTGTGAAAGTCACAGGTTTACGAGTGGGAACACGACGACCACCTTTCTCGATACGCTTGACTACATACCCAGGTTTGCCTTGCTCGTTGTTTGTTTGGATTCGGTCTTTACATGATCGAATAGAGCCCTAACAGTCATCTCAGGTGGTATAGAGACCACAGTCCAAGACCTCCCTGGACGGCGTATCGGTCTCGGCATACCCCAAAGTGGCCCTATGGATGCCCGGGCGTTCATGGCGGCTAACTTGCTCGCCGAGAAATGGAAGGTCTTGAAATCGTCACACTCCCAGGAGCAGGATGCAAGTTTAGGTTTCACGCTCCGTGCGTAGTAGCTGTAACTGGCAAGGAAGTTACTGTCAAGGTCAACCGAGAGCCAGTACCGATGTGGGCTCGACTCATTGTACCCTCAAAAGGGATGCTGGAAATAGATGGGAAACCGAGTAATGGTTTTAGGGTGTATTTTGCCATCCGCGGTGGTTTCCCAGATGTCCCGCACTACCTCGGTTCAAAGTCGACCTCGATGGGTTTGGGGGGTTATCAAGTGAGTATTTAATATAATTAATTTAAGCCTGGCATTCATTCTATCCTATATGTAGGGGCGTGCACTAAAACCAGGCGATCAGATTACTCTCGGAGACTGTTCTCCTAGACCTGGAGAAGCACAGAATTCCGTACTCCACCCGGCCCTCGTTCCTATATTCCCCAAAGATTGGGTTTTAAATGTCCTCCGTGGGCCACATGACGACGATGAATTTCTGACACCGGAAGGGAACACCGCTTTCTATTCAGTGCCATGGACCGTCAGTTCATCCAGCAACCGCATGGGTATTCGCTTGCAAAGTAAGAACCCGATACAATGGGCTAGAGCCGACGGTGGCGAAGGAGGGTCACATCCTAGCAATATCCTTGATAATGGTTATGCGTTGGGGACCGTCAATCTGAACGGAGATACGCCTGTCATTCTTACTCAAGAAGGTCCTGATATGGGAGGGTACATCTGTGCCTGCACCGTCACGTCTAGCGACTTGTGAGTTCTTTGTTTAGGTCGGGCCTATCGACAGTGCTAATCCGGGAATGCTAGATGGAAGCTGGGTCAATTGAGTCCTGGTAGTACGGTGACGTTCAATCGTATCTCCTGGGCAGAGGCACAGCCAGCGTTACAAGGCACGAGGCTGTGGATTGAAGACATTCGATCTGCGGTCGCAGGCAATGTCGTCCCGACGCGAGTTCCACTTACTTTGAAGGGCAAGACGCATCATTCTAGTCCCATCCTTCAAAAGCTTGTGCCTAATATCGGGAATCCGAGACCCGTGGTGACCTTTCGTCAAGTAAGTGTCCACAGAAAGATGACACTTTTTGACACCAAGTTTTACCAAGGCGGGTGACGCCGCTATTCTGGTCGAGTATGGGAAGATGACTCTCGATTTCGGCTTGCGCGCACGCGTCCACGCACTTGAAACGGGAGTTCAAAAACTCAAGGTAGACGGAATAAGGTCCTTTGCACCGTGTATTCGATCAACCATGGTAAGGTTGTTTCACAACCACACCTCGCAAAAACACCAACTTACTGTCTTTTTCCAGTGCCATTTCGATCCTACATTCATCTCTCGAAACGATGTCCTCGACTTCTTGGTGGGGGTAGAGAAGGGACTTCCAGATACGATGACCAACGTTGAGTTCCCTGGGAGGAGGATCGTCTTCCCCATAGCCCTTGACGACAGATGGAACCGTGAGGCTCTGGAGCGGTACATGAGTACCACTCGGAACAAGGCCGTGTACTTGCCTAGCAATATTGATTACCTAGCGAGGAACAACGGCATCCAAGGAGGTGCCAAGGAGGCACTGGAGAAACTCGTGAAATCTAGCTGGGTAAATTGACGTGCTTAGCTTCATGTGACTCTAAGCGACTCTCATATGTAGCTTGTGTTTGGAGTTGGATTCTACTTGGCATGCCCATTCTTGGTCCCGGTGAGTGTGGTTGTGGCCCTGTCGTGCACGGTTCGGCTAGTATAGGGCTAATCCCGTGCTTCAGATCGATCCCCGGTGTCGTCTCATTGGGCAAAAAATGAACCCATCACGGACGTACACGCCTAGCGTATGGTTTCAGCCACTAAAGGATATTGTCGGCAGTGTTGACGTTTGGCACAGGGCGCTGTTGGAATTGCAGGACCAGTAGCAGCAATCTATCCTGTTGTTTCCCCTGGGGGATACCAGCTGTTTGGGAGGACGTAACCTGCCTGGCAAACTTGGGGAAAGGGTACTGATTTTAGCCCAGAACGCCCATGGTTACTTCAGCCGTTCGATCAGGTATGAGTCATTTGATTCGATTGCCCAACATGTTTGAATTAATTCCATAATGAACAGGTGGTGTTCATGCCTGTCAGCGAGGACCGCTATCTAGAGGTCAGGGCTCATCGTCAATGCCCAAGGTGACCCTTGTTCACGACATTGTCCAGATCGAGCAAGCATTTAATGCCGGACAATACAAGTTCGAGGTACTGAGTGGATGCTAGGAAACAGCGTTACACACATTGATCTGACAGTCCACTAGATTGAGTCGACGGTATTCTCCATGGCAACTTACACACGTTTCGTCACAGCAGCTGCCAAAGAGACCAGTGAGTTTATGGAGAAGCGAGCCAAGGCTGCTGCTCACGAGGGAGTAAGGTGAGGCAAACGCTACCGTTTGAGTTGTCCCTTAGAAAGCCACCCTTCAGGGAAAACGTGCTCCTTCGTGAGTGGTGGGCCGCCAAGGAACTCGAATCGTCGAGTAGCAATGCTGGCAAGCTATTCAAAATGATATTACATAGATGCTGTCCACTGATCCGACGACAGAGTCAAGTGAGATGGAAGAGACCTGGAACTGTACCAGCATCCTTTCGTCGATGCCCGCTCGTATCTGGAAGATCAAATGCGAGGTTGGACAAACAATCAGTTCAGCTGATGAAGTAATGATTATAATTGAGGCGATGAAGACGGAAATCAATGTTCCTGCTGGGGAGGATAATATCGGGAAGGTGGTTCAAGGACTGGGAAAGGGTATCCGGGAAGGTGCGAGGGTGCAAGCAGGCGACCCACTAGTGTGGTTGTCCTGAGCGCTTTTGGACTTTTGGAAATAAGGATGCTTCTTGATGATACCGATGTTTGTTACCCTGCATTGCAAGGCGCTTCTGACCACTCCCCATCCGCTAAACGTAGAGTCATCCCGTCGATGTCTATATATCTCAGGCTCGACGCGGCACTGAGGTTCTCATGCAGGATAGGTCGTATGTCGTCGAGTGAGAACTTGAAATGGTAGCTTTCCAATGTGATCCAGAGTGATTGTAGACCAGTTACAAGACCAATGCCATCCAAGACCAAGGCTAGGGTCTAGGAATGTTCAAGCGCCAACGTCGGACATTAACGAATGAATCCAACTTACGTGGAGTACGTTTCCCGTGACATACATCACTCTGAGCGTAAGAGAGTGAAGGAGAGGCAGAATCTTCGTCCCGGGATCACCAAATATACTTCGGATGACGCCCCGAGGTGTTTTAATTCCAATTCCGAAGGGCAGCCATAGGACCTCGACAGACTTGGGTGCCTCCATAAGCATGTGACGCATTCGGGTAATGTACCAGTTGTCGACCAGACATGACTGTCCCCCCGGATAGATGCGGATTTCTGTAACAACAGACTCAGAGAGCCAATCAACGTGATCCAATCCCTGGAGATCCACGATAAGAGTGCGCAAGTGGTGCACATCTATGGCCGCAAACAGCTGATGATCTCCCTCGCATTGGGTTACTCGAAGGCAAGACACTTTGAGTTGAACTCTCTTTCCAGGCATATCGACCGCTGGGCCCCGTAGAAACTGGCAATGATCAAAAGCAATGCTCTCGAGTGCTTCCAGAGTTGTAATGGCAGCCCAGTGCTCCGTATCCACATAGCTGTTCGAAAACTCGAGTTGACGAATGTACTTCATGTGTGCCAGCCCAGCGATGTACCTTTTGGCGAGTAATCGGACCGCCCATGAGCCATCGCCATCGAGTTTCCAGTCGGTGAAATGGCAGATTTTGACCTTTTGAGCGATGGCGAGTGCTAGAGGTTGCTTCACAGCGAGCTGTGCGCATAACGTGCTCCCGCGCGAAGCCCTGTACGAGACGGTATCAAAACAGAGCACAGTTGGCGCGTCATTGCGGAATATAGAGCCGGAAATTTCCACGTGCTCGAATATGCGAGGTAGGCAAAAGTTGGCGAAGAGCCTACACACGCAGGAAAGACGAGTGAATATTTGGATTTGTTTTTGAGAAAGACTTCCGGTGGAGGGGGCGATGTGCCCAAATATCTCAAAGTATATCTCGTTTGGTATGATGGGCAGGGTTCGAGAGTCCACACCTCGTCGTTCTGGCGCTGAAAATAGGGATTCAAGAGTCTGAGCAACAGCAACAAGAAATACAAAATATGTTATATGAACTCACTGGACCACTTGAAAAGCGACATCCTGACCCCCTTCAACAAGAGTTAGCAGTTGTACGTATACCGAAGAATTCAAGAACGATATGTGGGTCCACCTCGTAACGTGGGAGTCTATGACATCAGTTTCTCACACTGCCACCGAGCAGTAGCATGCCCTGCATGGACCACAGTGTATGCGTGAGGAAATGAAGATACAACGGGAAAATAAGATAGCAAGCAGAAAAGGCGATCAATCGAACAGCCCAAAGCCCTAATACCAGTTAGTCAGTCGATTGGCACCTACGCACGAACATACGCACCATGTCTTCATCTGATTCCTCCTTTTCTTCCTTCTTCTCTTCTTCTTTCGCTTCTTCTGCTGCAGCCGCTGGTGCACCACCACCCGCGGCAGCGGCAACAGCACCCACGGCGGGCGCACCCCCACCAGCACCAACGTTCGATAGCAGATCCTTGACGTTCTTGCCTTCGAGCGCCTTTGCGAGCAGCGACGCCCAGATAAAGTCAAGATCCACACTGGCCGCCGTTGTCAGTGCGATGATCTTGTCGGCCTGTCAATAACCACAAGTGCTGAGCGTACCCGTCTCCAGCGCTACGTGGGGTACATACCGTGATTTCGACATTGTCGTCGGCAAGTATAAGGGCGGCGTATGTTGCTGCGAGTTCAACCGTGGCCTATCAAGCGATGAATCCGAGTCAGCGACATCTGATTTGAACGACATCCCCAGACTGGTGCCGCCATCCGGCCTTGATCGCCAGGATTTACGGTTTCCGAGTTGGACAAAGGTGTCTGTGGGGAACTCTGAACAAGAAGAACTCGAACTGGCCATTGTTACAGATGTAGAGTACCGGGAAAACGGGGCGTTGATGGTGGTATATGTGTTTAACTTAGGGCCTGTACAGATTGAACTTTCTCTGTATGTCACTATTTGTTTTGGGGAACTGTGAGTTCGGCTTCTCGGCAACTGGCTATCGGAGAGTGAAACAATGCAAGGCCTACGATCGTAGCTA
>JBBPUD010000348.1:0-25635 GCA_038094475.1 Phylloporus aff. rhodophaeus
ACTTCACTCGATCCACTGGCTATCACCAGTGATATTCTTAACCAAGTTACCTGCTAGTAGAGTGAGTCTCATCACTCTGCACTATCCCTATCGCTGTCTCTGCCCCTTGGACGAGAATACAGATCCTATTTAGCATCTGCTCGTCACCACTACCACGCACTCAGCCAAATGCTTTTGATAAACCAACGGCTTGATAAGCTGGCTGCTGCACATGCAGATTTTACAGAGCATGGTATGTTGAATGGGTCACCCTTATCACACGTGCTTCAAGTATTGGGTGCGTTATTTGACTGACTATTCCTTTACAGATACTGCTAACTATGACTCAGGGCACACCAGCAAGGCTTTGCACAAACTCTCCCATGTCGAGGAGGGCAGTCATGAACTGAACAAAACTGGAGAGCCACCAGGGAGCTATGAGGAAGACGAGGGTGAAACGATTGACGGACCCTTGATGATAGATGCACATGTAACACTTGCGTGCACTTACCGTGCGTTTTCACTCATTTCCACTGCAAAGGCTAACTTATGGTTTATTAGAACGTCAACATGCAAGGAATGTAGCAGACTTAACGGTGGAGCTTAATCTCCCACAGCTTCCAGACATGCTGTGTCGCTTCCTTTACCTGCAGCTCCATCCAACGGATCCACATAGCAGTGATGAAATCCCACTGGAGGAATGTCCACAGTACATGGGTGCACTCCGTGTTTATAATTCGGCATGCGCTACATTCTGTGCTCCAAGTGATCTCAGTGGTACACACGGCATGCGTCGTGAATATATTCGCGCCACTCCCATGTGGAGGAACGAAGGGCCACGCTACGATTGTGCTTTCGTCATGACAGACCCCCAGTCTGAAGGGATGCATGGCCTGGATGTTGCACGCATCCAATGCTTTTTTTCTTTCACCCATCGCAGTGTTGAGTACCCATGTGCCATTGTTCATTGGTTCAATCGCATGGGGGATGATCCTGACTTAGACACCGGGATGTGGATTGTCCGTCCAAGCTTTCATGCCCGCAACACCCGAAATCTGGCAATCATTCACGTTGACACGATTTATCGTGCAGCCCACCTCATCCCTGTTTACTCCACTCAGGATCTGGATCTCAGAAACACCAAGCCCCACCAATCTTACAACTTATTCAATTCATTCTATGTAAACAAGTTTGTTGATCATCATGCTTTTGAAATTGCATTCTAGACACGCTGAATTATTACCGAGAAAGCTATCCACTTGTCTAACACATTCTACTCTCTCTGAAAGCCCCTTATCAGTGATAACGCCAAACTGCCTGGACCTTGTCCAATCTACATTACTCTGGTTACCTCCTGTCACAATCGCGCAGAGCCCTTATATACATTCTCATGTATTTCCTTACTGAAAACAATCCAGCGCCACACATAGCTGGCGCACTGGGCTGTGCAATAACCCAAATAAAGACATGGTTTAAGTATGGCAGTGCCCTGTCAAGGTCTATCCTGGCTATCCTAGCTATTTTGTCTTTCGTGAGTTTTTTATGCCAGAGCATAGCCACCCAATAGTTCGCTAAGTATGAATAGTTCCGATAGTTGTGCAAATAGCCGAATAGCTAGATAGGCGTCGCTAACCAGCTGTCAGGTTTCCTGATGCAGTCATCGGAAAAGGCATCAGGCATGTGCTTCGATGTTGAACGGGGATTGCTTTTTCGTGGCACGTTGGTGGAGCTGAGAAAATGTTCACCTCAGGGGGATAGCTAGGAGTAGCACGATGGTCATATATTATGGAACTGCATTTACATCCTTCAAGGCTGTACATGACACAGTCATTCACCAGCACAACTCCAGATTAACTGGAACTTATCCCTGGTATGAGAGAACGCAATGCTCATTGATTGGAACAAAGGGACGAGAACAATGTACACGAGCAGTTGCAGCAGCGCGGTATACATGTGCTGAGACATTGTCGTTGTCGTATGCTTGCGCTAGATAGCTGGACATAACTTGTTAGCAAGCAGCAAGGATATGAAATGAAACTCAACATGGGCACCCCTTCCTGCGTGCCCTCACACCAACATCAAATTTGTTTGCCTCTGTCAAATAATCTGTGGCGTTTCATGTGAACTTGAGGAGAGAACTACCGAAACGACAGTAGAAGTACGCTTATTTCAATGCCAGACATGGTCCTTAGCAAGCGGAGATATGCGGATGAAGGTTGTTCCAAACTTGAGTCCGTGTCCAGCAAACACGATCTTAAGTACGATCCAATGGACCGGGGGAAGAGAACAGATAGATCCCACTACCCATAGTGATGTTTTTAGCATGTGCAGTGTGCGATAAGCATCACGACCCACCCTCAGATCTCGGCCGCATCCAGTGACCCATTACTAAAAAATGATCAGACACGCTGTAGTGATAGACTGCAGTAAAATTGGTGCGAGAGGGATGGGTGGGATCCCACTCCATGGTCACGTGCCAAATGCCGTCCACGTGACGATTCAAACAATGATTGTTCCTTTTACCCCATGCTTTGGCTACATCAATACCTTCCCTTAATCTTTGAAAAAGTTTTCCTGGTTGACAATTCCGTGCAAGGACCTAACTCAAGTAATGCCGAGTCACACGTGAACGCGTGGTACCTGGATAAACGTTCAAATCAGAAGCCTTGAAGAATTCGGGGGTGTTATCGTGTTACACCATGCCAACGGCAAGCAACAGGGCCGGACCTCATTGGGTCCGAACAGGCGTAATTTCACCATTCGCAGCATACCGCCGTTTCCTGAATCGCGAGTTTTCGTGACACCCATCTTGCACGAATCCTTCACGCCAGCCGATTTGACGCCACTCCCAATGGGGACCCACGCTCAACCACCATACCGGCGCCCATTAGCCTTGTATGTTGGCTCGGTAAAGACGGCAGTTCGTCTGGTTGGCCAGGGATCCATACGGAATTCGCTAGGTCGCCGTCGTACTCACACCTCATTCAAACACTCATCTCGGGGATCTTGGACCATATGCGGGTAGAACGCCGTTCGTGACTCCAAAAACATTGGCATTTCTGACAGACAGAATGTTCCTTTTTTGTTTATTCGGAACGTTCCATCCTTGTCTGAGAGGTATAAATGCCAACGACCAGCTATCTCTCCCCATTTAGCACCTTTCGCACTCTATCTACTCTCTCTTGCTAGCAAACAAGTTCAGGACCAATGGCCGACCAGTCGCTCAATCAAGGTGAATATTTCAGCGCCATCATTTTTTGTTGCTTACTTTAGTGCCGTTTTGCAGTCTTGGCGGATTGGGTTCGCGACCACACTTGGGCGCAAACCGATGACCGCAAGGGTTCTGTTCTGGTTGTCCCTGCAGCAAATGATGATCGAACCACGTTTGTATTCCACTCTGGCTTCGGCTACTTCCAGGTAACGCAACTCCTACCTCTGTAATGACGACATATCAACTAAGACCGAATCCATGTCATAGATCACTGGCACATACGACAAGAGTGCCGATGCACTCTCTGATGTCGCGATCAGTCTCGTTGCGCCGACCAACCCCAAGTCGGTCGTCGTGGCCACCCGGGATTCTTATCCTCTTTCAACCAATGACAGACCGGTCATAGAGTTCGACCTCGGTCACGGTTATGTCAAGGGAAATGTGTCTTTCGCATACAGTCCAGTTGGGCACATATTCGTGAATTACGTAGCGGACTTGCCTTACGCTGGACACCTGGAGGATCTTCTTGACATTGCCCCGACGTAAGCATAATAGCTTCGTATTAAGTGCATTCTAACGGCCATCCCAGTGAGCCCACGGAAGCTGGTGGCCTGACACCTGGACATGTGGAGGTGAATACGCCACAATGTCTGTTACAACAACATAGTTTGATGTGATTTATTCTCGTTAGACCATCACTCCTTTGGAGACTTACAGAGCTGAGAAAGCTGTAGTCCGCAAGGAAGAACAGGACTGTAAGAACCTCCGCGACGTCATCATAAAGCCCACAGGATTTTATTGATCATTTTTGGTCAGTGTTCGTCAGGTACTTGAAGGACTTTTCCAATGGCCCGGAAAGTCTTGCCATTGTGACATACTACGAAGGCATTTCTCGTACCTATGATTTCACGGTCTCTTTCCTTGGTTTCTTTGAGGTCAGCAATACATATGATAAAGTTGATTCAGATGATTCAACTGATAATCCTCGTAGTTGGTTCTCTCCGTTGATACGACGACATTTTGGGCTTCCGGCACGTTGTACGCCGTCTTGCCGTGGCCCTTTGGTCGACGCGAACTTGCCGGGGTCTCGGGCTCATTGACCACTGGAATTGAGGTCAGCTTCAATCTCGGCATTGCAAACGGCCACATCAAGTTCTGGGTCGAGAAATTGTCAGACGGACATCACGCACTCTTTGCTGAAGGGTCCGGCTGGGTTGTTATTCACGGCGACTGGAAGTTTGGCCCGACTCAAATCCTCAAATTCCCGTAAGTTTGCAACACGGCGTTGTGAAGCATTGTGAAGATTGATCGCCATTACAGGTTTTGAAGGATCGCAAATCCTATTTCTATAGTTTGTTTGTATTTTTTATGTCTGACGACAGTGATGTATGAGATGTGAGTATCAGTGCCGTAGTTATCGTTGAATAGTGTGTTTCTTGAATTGTTTGTTCGTTCAAGCGCGAAATCGTCAACAGTCAAACTTGTATTGAGGGGCCATGACGTGCTTTCATGGATATTTGATTTAATGCATCAATAATGTTACCCAGGCCCTTTAGATCAGAATGTGGGGTATCGACATTCAGCGTATTTCAACTTGCTGGCAGTGGGGTTCAATAGCAGGTACCAAACAGGGGACGCACGTCGTAACGAAGATTTTGGTTTGCTTCCTGATTCACAAAGGGTGTTGGTTCTTTATCAGGTATTGTACGTCTGGCGCATGGCAGTATGCATCATCGCAGACCATCCAGTCACTAACCTCGCTATCGAACAGTTGTGCAGACTTTTTGCAGAGTAGGACTCGCCGATCAAACCAAACAAACTCAACAACTTCCAATATTTAACGTTAACCTCCGAGGTAACCACATTGACAACCAGCGGTCCAGCACCCGCAGGCCTTCCGGGTCTCCCTGCTAGCCTCCCCTCAGTCTCCCCCTCTCCATCGGCCCCACATGAGACGCGATCCGGGATTCCTTGATTAGACCTCGCTTCACGCGACTTACGGCACAGCGTAAGTTTTCTAAATAGACTTTTCCGAAGGCTAGCAGTGTGGACCACATCATTGACTTGGATAACAATTTCTTACATGCAAGATATACATACAACACCGGGGAAAACGATGGTCGGTTAGACCAAATACCCTCCATATTCATGAACCCATTTAGCAAGACCATAAAGGGTACCAATCTCGATTTCAACGTCGCCGTCAAGCCCTGTCTGCTCACCCTGCCAAACCCAAACATGCTCGTCATCCCCGTTATACAGCTTGGTCGTCTGTGGCCCCAATGAGAGCCTATAGACGCCGGATAGCCCAACGGGCAAATGAGTGGCCCATAGTTCACCGGAACCCTTCTTGGTGTATTTGCCTTTACCGACGATGACCGGGCTTATACTAAAGCCACCCAAGAAGGGGGTCGTCTTGATGTAGAGATCGGTGCCATCACCAACAAGCGTGAGCTTGATTTTTCTGCTCGATGGGTTGACCGGGCTATTAGCCAACTGACTTGCTACCTGGCCAACTAAGTTAATGTTCCCATCGAGCTTCAACGAAGCGAGGACTGGGGATATCATGAGTGAATTTACGGCGCAAAAGTAAATATGTGCTTACCTTTTGCAAGGTCCTTGACGTCGACAGACATGGTAATCGCAAAAGATAAGTCAAAGAACCTGTCTCGGACGAACACGATTCAACGAAATGGGGACGAAAGATGGATTATTGGAACCCCACCGACGATATCGCCTTCAATACGCTTGGGTGAAGGTTGCTAGATGACCAAACGGGCTTTTATAGACCATTCTATTTAGACCTCGTGTCCAGGTCCCATCCAAACATCCCCACTCCTTATCAGGGTTAAGCCCCTCCAGTTCCTTCCGGTGAGAGAGTTTACCTCGCATCTCCAAGGTGAATGTCTAGGAAGCAATGTCACCGCATACAGAAGGCCATTAATGGCATCAACGGCCCGTCAGACAGTCAACTGGCTGTCCCATGATTCTAGGTTAACTAATGAAGCAGTGCCAGGGCAAGTCACATGGACAACCTCCAAATGTCCTAGACTGACCTCTGACGAATGTTCACTTAGTAAAACTCTACAAAGTTCTTTCTCACCGCGTTATTAATTGCAAAATGGCGCCTCGAGGCAGGTTCCACCCCTATCATGGTCAGGCCTCGAACATCATTGCCAATATCAAGCAGCCACACAGGGTCCAGTGCATACTGCATGACCCAGTCGTTCAGGTTACCACGGCCGAAGTTTCTCGCGAAATCAACACGATCAAACTTTGACTGATGGACGGACTTCGCCTCCCTCGTACCTTCTGCAGAAATTCAATACCACAGCACCCCATACCAGGGGCTTACCTCGTGCACATACGGAGAACCAGAGGCATTTTTATGTGTGCATGGAACTCTGGGTATCCAACAGGGGGTGCGGACGTAGATCGTATCAACCCAACAAGAATAAACATATACCATGTTGGTACTTCTCTCCGTACCATCAACGCCACGAGATAAGCGAAGGTAACGTTCAGCATGTGTGGAAGTAACAGCGTAAGAAGATCATCTGTGGTCGCACGCTGTATACCACTGAAATCATTTTAATCCATCAATGCGCATACTCATCGTTTATTAATTGCATTCCAAGGTTATCCAGCCGTAACGGACTCAGGATTATAGTGCAACTTGGCTCACAAAAGTGCGTCCATTCTTCTTTGGGTACTGAACGCATATAGCCTGGTAGGTTTGAAGACGATGTGTGGTCGAGATTTTTCTGTCCCAACCTGACATTCGGACATTCCCACGGTGGTTTACAACTACTAGAACACTAGCGGAAAACTTATCGTACGCTGCAAGCATTATCTCGTAGTCTGCGGCGTAGAGTGACTGGCCATGGCGCTCAACCTGTTCTAGTGAGGCTGGGCTCGTGCAGAGGTGAGTCTTTCCTACGTACTTGGATCTACCGACACTAGAAGTCTTTCTGTCCGACATCCTATCAAACACGATATCGACGTGACCATTTTCACTTCTTAATTTGCCGATGGTCGACGTAGATCATAATTGGGCTTGGATAGAAACCGAGAGTAAAAGCATGAAGAAAACACGATCAACTTGACTAGACCAAATACCCTCCGTACTCATGAACCCATTTAGCAAGTCCGTGAAGCGTACCAAGCTCGATATCCACCTCGCCGTCGAGCCCTGTCTGCTCACCCTTCCAAACCCAAACCGGCTCGCCATCCTTGTCGTGCAGTTTGGCCGTCTGGGACCCCAAAGAAAGCTTGTGGACACCGGATAACCCAACGGGTAAGTAAGAGGTCCACAGTTCACCAGAGCCCTTCTTGGCGTATTTGCCTTTGCCGATGACAACCGGGGAAAGACTGGCACCGCCTATAAAAGGGGTCGTTTTGACATAGACGGTGGTACCATCGCCAACAATCGTGAGCTTGATTTTTCCGCTCGACGGGTTGGCTGGATGGGCAGCCAACTGCTCTGCAACCTGGTCGATGATGTCAATATCAGACTCGATGGTCAACGAGGCGAGGACTTGAGGCATCATAAGTAAATGGACAGAGAAACCTTTGTAAAATGTGCTTACGTTCCGCGATGTCGACGGTCGTGTTAGTGGACATGGTAATCCCACAATGATATAGAGTCAAAGCGCCTGCTTCGAACGCGTCGGACTCAACGGGACGGGAAAAAAGACAAGTGAAAGAGACCTTATTGAAGAAACTGTCCGATAGACTGGGGGGAATGTCGTCGGATGACCGGAAGGGTTTTATAGACCATATGTAAACCTCCCCTCGAGTTCCTCACAGTGAGAATGTCCACCCTGAAGGGGGTCTTCTATTTCTCCAAAATAAACATCTGTATAGTAATAATGTCAGAAAAAGCCATTGATGGCATCAGTGACCCGTCAAACAGTCAACTAGCCATCCAGAATATGGACTCGTGATGAATCCGTGCCAGGACGAGTCACATGGGCACACTCTAAATGTACTAGACCGACTCCTGACAAACCTTGTTCAGTCAGCAAAAAGCCTATCGAGTTCTTTTCCACCGTTCTATTAAGTGCAAACATCAGTCGCCGTGGATCATATTTTGGCTTGGGTGGCAACAAAGGTTCAAAACACGGTTCAGTTGATTATACCAAATAGCCTCCGAACTCATGTACCCATTTAGCAAGTCCATGAAGCGTACCGACCTCGATATCCACGTCGCCCTCAAGCCCTGTCTGCTCGCCCTTCCAAACCCAAATCGGCTCGTCATCCTTGTCGTATAGCCTGGCGGTCTGAGACTCCAACGAGAGTTTGTATACACCGGACAACCCTACAGGCAGATGAGTGGCCCATAATTCACCAGAACCTTTCTTGGCGTATTTCCCTTTGCCGACGACAACCGTGCCCAGCGTAGCACCACCTAAGTAGGGGGTCGTCTTGACGTAGATGTTGGCCCCATCGCCAACGACCGTGAGCTTGATTTTTCTGTTCGACGGGTTAGTCGGGTGAGCAGTCAACTGCTCGGCAACTTGTTCGACAAGGTCGGCATCAGTCCCGACTTTCAAGGAAGTGAGGACTGGAGATACCAATAGTAAACGAACAGCGCAGCGGCAAAAATGCGCTTACGAGCAACGAAGTCCTCAGCTGGGTTAGTAGACATGGCAGTCGCAAAAGATGAAGTCAAAGGGCCTGTCACGAACGAACACGATTCAGCAGGGTAGAGACGAAAGATGGAGGTCGAGAATCCTACTTATGATACTACCCTCGATAGACTGGAGAGAAAGTTGTTGGACCACCAGATGAATTTTTATAGACAATGTGTCGAACCCGAGTCCAGGTCTCATTCAAGCATTTCCAATCACTACCAGGGACGACTCAGCCAAGCCCTTCCGGTGAGAATGTCTGGCTTTCAAAATAAACATCTGGACAGGCCATTAATGGCACCAACGACCCAGCACCCATGATAAGGTCAACTGACAAAGAGCGAGTCACACGGACACTTCTCTAGATGTTCTAGATCGACCACTGATGAACGTTCATTGAGCGAAATTCTACAAAGTTCTTTCTCACCGTTTATTAATTGCAAAAATGGTATAGGCCCGGAGCGAGGTTCGCCCCTATCATGGTCGGAACGTTTCTCACGAAATCAATACGATCAAACTTTGATTCAAGCACTTACCTCTATCTTCCCCATGTATTCTGCAAAAAGTCAACAGGATTGCACTCTTTACCGGAAACTTACTTCGTACACACGGAGAACAACATGGTTCACCTGGGTGCATGAAGCTTCGGATGGCCTACAGAAGGCGCGGACATAGATCGCAGTAACCCAACGAAGAGCAAATGCAGACCATGTCACGTTGGGAAATGGTTCTCATCCTTATCTTCATCTCCAGGGGCATACATTGCTGTGAAAACCACCGACGCCACAAGATAAACAAGGCCGCAGATTACTAGCTAAGACGTTCAGGGCAGGTTCGGACCTTGTCAGTATTCACGGTACTGTAGACGACGGCTTTGATTGTCTTGAGATAGCGTTCAGTATGTACACAAGTAACATTGGAAACCGGGCATCCTCGGTCACGTACCATGTACCACTGCGATCCCTCTAATTTGTAAGTGCGTGTACGTGTTTCGCTGGTTATATACTCACGCACATGCTCGCCATTAATTAGTTGCATTCGAGTGTTATCCACCTGCGAGGGTGAGGGTTTAGCATGATCCTGCAATTTAGGTCATAACGTGCGTCGATTCTCCATTGGGTAAACGCAAATAGTTTAGTACCACACACCACGTGATCCGACCTTGGCGACGCACCAGCGTATCCGCTATGACCTCTTGCGCAATCGATGTCATCAACAACTATCGCTCCGGTCAGTCATGCAGACTCCTTACCAGAAGTGCACTCACCTATGAACCCAAACAGGTTCAGAACGCTCCCAAACACATTCTCAACGAGTACTTTGACAAATAGCGGTGTCTGCGAGTGTCACAACGCCGACGTAGGGACAGGAGATTACACACGCTGACGGTCAGAGCGTCAAGAAGAGAGTGAACCTTGGAGAAACGAGATGTCACGTATGCGAGCAAGCAGAGGCACCTTAGTTAGCTATTACACCTGCACAGACAGGATCAATGCGACGAAGTCACGAAAGTGATGTGAACATATCGATGCACCTAATCAAGTTCTTGGTACTGATTCATGTCCAGACGCCTCAATCAAGGTTTGAAGAGTCGGCCAAGAGACGTTCGTACAAGAGTTAATGCACACCAGCGGGTGCAACGAATGCACAACATAGTTATACGCACAACAGCCTGCTCCCAAGTTGAATGCTCAGAATGACGCAGACGCCGATTCCAAGAGAATCCGAGATGGCAAACCGTCTGAATTCTTTGGAATACGACGGCTTCGTCAAAGCTCGCGATACGACTTGGTTAACTAGAAGCACAATAAACCAATACCAGATGACTGCAATGAGAAAAGACGTACAACTCGTGGCTGTGACCCCACGTGCCAGGGAACACACATTTGCAGGACCTACTTGAAGATTTCATGTGGAGAATGTCAATGTGGATATTCACAAGAACAAAATACAATTGACAAGGGAAAACATGATCGGGCTGATTAGACCAAATCAGCTCCACTCTCAACTACAGCTCTAGCAAGGGCAATAAGAATCTCGTTATTAAACACGACATCGACATTGCCGTCGAGCCCAGTCTGTTCACCCTTCCAAATCCAAATCTGCTGGTTGTCTTCGTTGTAGAGTTTGGCTGTCTGACGTTCCAACGAGAGCTTGTAGGCACCGAATAGCACCACGGACAAATCGGTGGTCACCAGTGCACCAGAGCCCGTCTTTGTAGATGTGCCTTGTGCGATGACAAATGGGCCGATAGTTACTCCGCTGAAAGAGACCCTCGTCGAGATGGTGATGTTGGTGCCGTCACCACCAAACGCAAACTTCAGATTTTTTCTCCCCGAGGCTGCCTGCACGGTACTGAGATGCTCTGCGACTTGGGCGACAAGGTCGGCATTCGCCTCAACTTTAAACGAGGCGAGGACTTGGGAATATCATAAATGAACTGCCGTTGCGAGAGATGAGTCGGGCTTACGTTCAGATGCAGCGGCACGTTTAGCTTCGTCGGTAGACATGATCGCAGAAGATAAAGTGTAGGATCAAAGAACTGTTGAACGACACGATTCAGTGGGATGGAAGTGAAAGATGGATGGCGAGTGATACTACCTGTGAGGGCGCCTTTGGTAGACTGGAGAGAAAGTCGTGAGACTACCCGATTGGTCTTTAAAGACTCTATCCAGACCTCGTATCTAGATCTTATCCGAGGATCGGACTACCGTAGGGCAGGGGGCAGCCTTCGGATTCATTAGAACACCTGCCTTCCGTCCCTCCAAAAGAAATTCCCGGGCAGCTATTGACTGTTAATGGTCAATAAGTGCGATTGTCGGTCGACTAAATGGCTCTAATTCGTAGATCAACCGGATTGCACTACCATGAAATACGCGCTTTCGAATGCTTCAATAGAAATCCCTCTAGAAAAACCCATAGACCTATAACGAATGTTCATTCAGCAAAGATTTACCTAAGTTCTTTCTTACCCCTTGATTGATTGCAAAACCGATGCATTGAGGCAGTGTCCACTCCAGTCGTGGCAGGATCTCGAACATCGTTGCAAGCATCGGGCACAGCTCCACAGGGTTGGGGAATCCAATACTTCATTCGTCACAGATGCCATACCGATAACATGCTGCAAACAAACTTAAACTTCAGGTTAGTTCCTGGCGAATCAATACGACTTTGACTGGACGACCGACCTCAACGGTTTGCGCAAAGTCGGTTCTATGGCTTCTTCCTCAGGTGCACCACCTGATGAATGGATAACACTGTGAGCATCGTCAACGCGCTGCCATAAACGAATGCAACTACTTTATGAGGGTCATGGTTTAAAACCAATATGTTCTGGTATTACCATGTGACCGATAGCTTGATCGTCTCGATGGTAGCGTTCAGGGTGTCCGTGAGCAAGTCACAGTTCATGCTAGAAAGAGTACTCTTTGGTCACGTACCTATGCACCATTCCGGTCCCACCAACCGTGAATGTATATGTATATCTCGCTAGCCAAATGTGCACTTGAGGACCCACTGGGCTACCCACTTATGAAGGCCTGTACCAAGCATCAATCCCATAAAGTGCGTCGATTCTTCATTGCGTAAACGCATCTAGTCTAGTACATAGCACGCGATCCGACCTTGGAAGCCGTGCTCCATACGGGTGTACCCGCCACAAACTCTTGCGCATTCGACGTCATCAATAACCCCACTGTCTCCTCGGTCAGCCAATCAGACGTGTTGTAAGAAAAACACGCACCGATCAAGCCAAACAAGCCTAGCACGCTTCCAAACACTTCCACGACAAGCACCTTGACGAAGAGCGTGGGATCGGCGGCGTCTGCGAGTGCTGCGGTGCTGCCTGCGATGCCGACACAGAGACCGCAAAAGAGGTTGCATACACCAACGGTCAGACCGCCGAAAAAGAGGGCGAAACCTGGACAAGGTCAAATGCCTTGCCAAGACGACGAACAAGGAGGCACCTACCGGTGTAATAGTTGTCACGCGTATAGAGCTCTACCTCTGGCACGGCTTGTAGTTTAGCAGAGTAGACGATGCCGAGGATCTGTATGGCATGTGGTGAGATTTTGGCAGAACAAAGGAAAGACATCGGTTGACATACCACACCATAGATGGCGACGACTTCACAAAAGATGATGCTGGACAAAGTTGTAGCTGACAATGAAAGGGTACGGTAGTGAGATACCTGATCAAATTCTTGGTGCTGATGCGTGGCGTTCGAACACCTCCACCGAGAATCGAGGAGCCAGTCAAGAAAATGCCCCTGCAAGCGGTGAGCAAGGATGATGACGGCGAATACGTTATGCCTACCATCCTGCTCCAAGAACGCTCAGACCAATGCAGAGACCGATTCCAAGAGATCCCCAGACAAAAGGGCTTGTTTCTTCGAGAAAACGACCGACGTTGAACGCTTCGCCAGAGCCTGTCATACGACGCAGTTAGCAGGAAACACAATTTGAGTGGTAAACTAGATAAAACCTGTAAAAAGCAAGTAGAGGGCAACGACTGCGATGAGAAAAGAAGGAAAGCCAATAGCGTAGTAAGTTGAGTAGTAGCCCATGGCCGTCGATGGCAAACGCGGTAATTCACTTTGTTTGTACCCAACATGTGGCTGTGCTAAATAGCCCCTAGTATTCTACCTAGTACTCATCCTGACCTCAAACTACGATCTCCAAGATCCCTGAGCCAAATGATTGGTTATATTCACGAGCTAGAAAAACACAGACTCACCGTCGACTGTTCTGGACGCGCAAGAATAACCAGTCGACCGCCTCGCGCACACCTTGGCTATATGACGTGTCAGCGACTAGAGTAAAGCGACCACACAGACGCACCCTTCCAACGCAGATACACCCAAAACATCCAGACTTGCAATACGCTGCTTCTTTCTTTCCTCTTCCTCCCCTTCCTCTTCTGCATAGCGTCTTCGCGCACTGTCCCGCCGGTGGTGGTCCCATACCTCGTAATCCTGTCGAATTTCGGTCGCGGACATGCTTGTTGGTGTATCTTGTTTGTTTGCGAGAAGGAGGAGTGGAACATTTAGTATTCGGGGGGAGGACAGCACAGTGTCTGTGGCACATATGTGCGTGCATGAGATGAGACTGAGCAGTCAAGAACATACCAAACACTTCCCAGCCTTCCCCGAGCCGCTCCCTGTCCTGCGCGTCGATCACATACACTACGGCGTGGCAGTCATCATAATACCGGTGCCATATCGACCTAATTCCCCTTTGACCCCCGAGGTCGAAAAAGTTGAGAATTGTGGACGGAAGCGAGACCTTGCCCACTGAGCAACGATGAACGGGCGGCACACGCCATCTTGCTGGTTGGACGTACTGTTCTGTCCGACTGTCGGTCCTATCTTTGAAGGCTCAAGACCAGGCGTGTCGTTGTAGAGCGTCTTGATCTTCTCCAGCAACGTCTGCCAAACGTCACGCACACACAATTGTCGAGGCAGCGTTGGCAACTCACCGTTTTACCAGCGCCATCGAGGCCAATGATGATGATTGAAAATTCTTCTTTTCTACAGCGATCAGATGCGGTCGACTACGCTGCTAATGAACTCACCGAGTCAAGAACTCATGGAGACCCTTGAGGAGGTGGTACATGCTAGATAAGGATTGCAAGGCTGTGCTGTACAGGCATGTGCGCTACGCCCTACTATAAAGGATCGCCCTGCGCCCATCAACCTCTCACCGCAACCCCCACCATGCCCGTCAGCGAGGAACACGCCCCACGACGCTACGCCGATATTTGCCACAAAAATTTCCAGCGATGGGGTGTCTGGGACGCCGCTCGTGGCCCCAAGGTGAGCATGTCCGCACGGCTACCACCGATCATGGCGCGATGGCACTATTACAGGTCGGCTCGTACGGCTTTATCAACTTTGACACCGGCGCTCTCGACATCGAGGGAAACGTATACGACCCCGAGTTCCAGAAATACGCAGACGAATGCGATGGGATCAAGATCGCAGACTACCCAGCCGTGTACAGCAACAGGGAGGTCAAACCCGTCATGACCTCGATTTGGAGTCGCAAGAAGGATTTTGCGGCTCCCGAAGATGCGTGCGTGCCACCTCTCGTTTCAGCGCTCGAGATAGTGACGCCTATCACCAGTCCTGAGGGAGTTGACTCTGCATCAACCAAGGGCCAGTTCTACTTCCAAAAGGGGAGATCCTGTGCGATCTTGCTGTTGCATCAGCCCCGCGAACAGGTGCTACCTGGCCCTGTGCTCGAGGAGCTCTTCAAGATTCCCAAACTCAAGCACAAGCACGTCGTCACCAGGGTCGTCCACTGCTCAGCATATGCGCGCTATCTCTCTGGAACAGGTACGTTCAACCAGCCACCCATGCATCTGACTTTACCATTGATGATGCAATAAAGACGCTGAGAACATTACGCTCTCCCTCCGTGGATCTGAAAAGTCGCCAAAGGAGGGTGAAGAACGACCTCTTCTTGAATGGTACTCTCAAGGAACAGATGCAGGCCATCTCAAAACTGGAGTGAACCAGTCTGGCGAGCTCTCCTTTACTCCCGTCTTTTACCTCAGGCAAAAGTATCCCCTCATCCGAAGTCTGCTGAGAGACAATGCGACCCCCGATCCCGATCCCGACGACTTGTGAGTGGATAGATGGCGCGTTATCTCATTCTGTGTTGAATCTATCCCGCAGCTGGTGCATGACCTTCCCCCCATGGAAACCGCTCGACGATAATGGTCTTGAAACCGACATTGTACGTGTCATCGCCCACGTTGGTTGCCCGCTCATGTCTTTCTACAGGAGGTAGACACGCATATTTCCGTCGAGGCTCAGAAACGCGCAACGGGAGATATCGCTGGCAACCACGAGTATGGCCGTGGCGAGTGAACAGATTCTTTGTCTTGGATATGTTTTGTTGCACAGATTTGGTTTGTCTCCCTTGTACTTGTTCTTCGTTGTCCCTATGGAAACCCCTGATACCGCGCTTTCACTTATGCTCCCCAGTTTTTCGACCGTCTTGTCTGGCGAATTAGGTACGGTTAGATTATCTGAATGCTACAATCAAAGCACATGTACATGGTGTGTGAGTGGACAGCGTGTGCATTGCAGAGCGAATAAATAGGGTCTGTATGAATGAAAAAAAAAAAGTCAAGTCCAGGTATGCAAGGGGATCCAGCCCTCCGTTCTACTCAATCACCCACTTCCGAACGGCTTCTCTGACGAGCCGCGCCATCTCCTCTTTGGCGTGTTTCTTGGCGCTGTCTGTGATGCCAACCAGCTTATCGAGCGCGCGCGGTGATGTCGTGAGCGGGTCGAATTCGAGGAGGTGCCCGTCCTTGGTCGGTATCGAGACCAGGGCCGAGACAGAGCTCGCAGGCGCGAGCGGTGGGGCTGCAGGCTCAGGCTCAGGAGGCAGTCGCGTTCGTGTACGGGCAGATGTCCCGCTCGTCGACTGCGCTGACGACGACGACGACGAAGCGAGGTTCACAGACGGGTCCCGCCGAATGATGATGCTGTCGACGCGGCGCAGCGCCCTGGGCCCTGTTTGCGTCTCCTTGGCTTTGCCCTTGCCCTTTGGGCGGACGTCCTCTTCGGCGTCGTCGATGTCGGCGGTGAACCAGCCGAGCCCGAGGGTGTAGGGGTTCGCGAGGGGGGACCCGTTGATGCTGACCATGCTCTCGTCGTGTCGGGGCGCGCGCAGCGTTGGGTACGTTGGTGCTTTGGGGGGCATGGTCGGGTTGAACGTCGCGCTCGAGGGCGGACGCGGCCGTGCGCTGGTCCCGTTCGGTTTTGCCGGCGACATGGGGCGCGCAGGCGCAAATGCAGGCGGCTTGGTGACCTTGTGCGGGCTCGGCGAGGGTTTCGGAACGGGGGGACGCGCCGTCGTCGTTCGGAGAGCGCCTGGCGTGCGGGTGGCAGCGAATGCGCGCGAGGGTCCACCAGGCTTTTTCGGCGTGGCGGCCATGATGCGCGCTGGTGTGGGGTCAATCGGGTGGACAAGGCGACGTGGGGGGTCTCACCGTTCTTTGCTGCTCTTGCTTCGTCTCCCTGGCCAGACCCAGACGCCTCCGCCTCCTCCTGCGCTGCTGCCCACTTTCGTTTCCGAGTGTCTTTGTCGATCTCAAACTCGGTCTCGCCCATTCGCTCGCTCTGCAGGCCTCGTAGACAAGCCTGAATGTCCCCGTTGTACTTGTCAGCAAACTCGCCCATGGTAACGTTCCGGACGAGCTTGGGAATGCGCGATATCAGCGCTTCTTGATGCAGTCGAAAGTTCTCGAGTGCAATAGCGAGCCATTCCTCGAGCTGACGCACACGGTGTTCGACTGGTGTGATAATAACACAGAGATATGTTGGTGACATGCCAGTGTGAAACAGGCTGCGTACCTTCGATATCAAGGTTCTTGATGAGTTGCGCTTTTTCTTCTGGCGTGTACTTGCGTGTTGATTGGGGTACTTTCATGTCGTGGTAACCCCGCCTAGTGTCTACAAGATCGATGTCAAGCTACTTGGTTTTCTTGAAGGAATGTTTAGTCACGTGACCAGATCCAGTCGACTCGACGCCAACTTTGAGTTGCTCAGAGGTGAAGAATATACGCAAATTCCTGCTTCACTGAGCCACACCGTTCACTAGATATCGAATGGTGTCTGTTAGGGAATGGCACGGGTATATTATGTCGCAAACTTTCATATTTTGACTTATTTTTAACCTTGTATAAGGTATTATAATACTAGAAACTTTTTTTGCGACAATTAGACACCGCAACTAGACCATGACGACGTCGAGGGTGCGGAAAGTGCAACCTCGCACCCACCACCCATACGGCGACGATGCAGGCGAGAGTGCAGTAACGGCTGCCTTAGCAAACTACCACCGCGCCACGATGACAATGAGGTGCACCGTGCAGGAAGCGCGACAGCACGCCTACCTCCACGCCACGACGACTGCGCGCCCACACCACACGCTGACGACATGCGCGACAAGTCCACCACCACTGGACTACGACAACGGCGAGGGCGCGGGAAGCACAAAGCTGCCCCGACGACACGTGAGCGGGGAAGCAACGGCACAATGCCAGCGCGCCCATTACCGCACCACGATCACTACCGCAATGAGGGCGGCACAACGGTGTACCCACCACCGCGACCACGACTGACGGTGAGGGTGCGCATCGGTGTGTACCTGATCACTACGATGACGGCGAGGGCAGCAAGGGCAACGCAACTGCGTGCCCGCCCACCATTCGCACCCCGACAACGGCGAAGTGCATAGGTGTGGAAGCAACAATGGCGCATGCACCACACCCCATCACGACGAGGCTGATGGCGCAGGAAGCGCAACTGCCACCCAAATGACGATGATGCAGGCAAGCCACACGTCCATAATCTTTTTAGATTTTATTTTATTATAAAGAGAATAAGACCCGTGGGTTGGCGGGTGCGGGTATTAAGCGGGTACGGGTGCGGGTTGGACCTTCGATATCCGGGGGTTACCCATGTCCATCACCTCCGCACGACACGCCGAGGGTGCGGGAAGTGTGACTGTGCACCCACCACGCAAACGATGATGACGTGGGCGAGAATGTAGCAACGGCGCGGCGATTGTCCTATATGCAATACTTTGGCATGAGATGTTCTAGTTCGTCCCAGAACCGCCGCTGCTCCTGTTCGGCTTTCAGCTCAATCGTTAGTCGACTCTTCGGGGGAAGCGAGTTCGACTGTCTAAGCCTACCAGCGCTTTAGATGCATGGTAAGTAGACCGTCGGGGAGGCGAAACCGACATGTTGTCTGGGTTGACGACGGCATCCAGGGAGACCAATTGTCTTTGCGGAGGGTATGCTTTGTCTTTTTTTTTTTAACTGTAGACTATGCCAGTAGAGGCTGAATACAATATTCGCTGACATGGTGAGGTATCTGCAATCTCAGCCTGACACGAGGTCAATCGGGTTGTTCCGGGATGCGCAATGTGTTCCGCACGTACCACTGTTGCTTCTTCGTATAGATTACCTGCTGCCAGTGCTATGCCATTGCCGACGATGGGTGAGCAACGACCAAATGGAGTGCGTTGGTGCTGAAGCATTGATTGTTCGTCAAGAATGTTCTCAGCGCATTGAAATTGACACAGGCAACACGGTAGAAGCATTAACATTTACAGCAGACGGCGAATTTCTCCTCACTAGTACAGATGGAGGCGTTCAAATGTGGCGAGCGAAAGATGGCGAACGCGTGGCGACGATGCAAACGGACAGCGTCATCTATTGTGTCGCAGCCTCCAAGGACGGCAGATGGATCGCAGCGGGATCGGAGCAGGGCGATGTGTTGGTTTGGGACAGGCACCATGCAATGTCCTACAAACGAGTCTATGCGCACAGGAAGACATTTTCGGGCACATGGAATGTCGATTTCTCGCCAGACTCGACTCGACTTGTCTCTGCAGATGGCGAAGATGGCACAGCCACCATCTGGGGCGTTACCACACTCGAAGCGGTGCACACGCTCGACCAGCAGAGTCACTGGCTAGGAGCCGCAAAATGATACTCTCCACAGGGAGACCGAATCGCGACAGCCACCAACAGATCCGTCCAAGTCTGGGACAGCGATGATGGTCATTTACTTGTCGGCGTCCATATGGAACTGTTCCCCTGGCGTGGTCTCCTCTGGTTCAAGAAACAACTCTTCGTCCTGACCGACGACAGCAAGATCAAGCAAGTCGATGCAGCAACCGGGTCAACAGTCACAGAGTGGTCATTCCCTTACGACCAGGAGCCTTGTATTTCCCTTCTGCAACACGGGAAATACATAGCGTGCTCTACCAGCGATGACATTACTATCTGGGACACCTCGACACACACCCAACTTTGCCTCATGTCGCAAAGAAGTGAAAGACATTCTATTACATTCTCCCCAGACAACCGCCATTTTGCAATTGTTGCACAGGAACAGAGAGTCATTATAAATGAATTTTCTCTTATCACGGTATGTCTTCCAATCTTAAACGCGAATAAATTTTGCCTCCTGATTTACATTCTTGCCCCAGGAGCCGGAAATTCACATCGACGAATCTGCGCTCGATGCGTGGAATCACAATCGACTCAGGGATGCGGAAGCATGGCTGACCACGGCAATCGTGGCGCCCAAGAGTACGGCCCATCATGTGCTCGCTAGTCGAGCTCTTGTCCGAGCACGCTTGGGAGAGTGGGACGCTGCATTTGTTGATGCCGAGGAGGTACATACTCATCTACTCTCCCAATTCAACGTTGATACCATTCCAACCCAAGTCTCTCAAAAATCGGCTGTCCATCGTTGGTTACATTGCAAAGTGTGTGACCCTCGTTGGCAAGGGAGAGAAAGAGCGGGGATTACGGTTGTGTGACACCGCATTCCATCACTTTCGTTCAGTTTATGTCACTCTTTTCCTCCTCGTCAAGGTTTGTATTTTTCGCAACCCGACTCCGTGCCCTTTTGACTTCTTTGGTCAGGCTGTTGTTCTGTTTATGGCTGGAGAGCGCCACGATGCGATATCACGGATTGACGACCTCATTTCTATCGTGGACTTTAACTCGGCGTTACACGTAGTCCAGGTGAATGACTTACTATCACACCATGGCATTCGCTGACATTCACAACAGGCATATATGCACGTTTCTCTTGGGACCCTGTATATGGAGGATGGCAACTACGAGCATGCGGTTCAGTCATTCGAAGACGCCCGAGTCAGGCTGGGCAACTGCACAGTCCAACCACCATTGATAATCTCATTGGTATAGCCCCATGATCTTGTGCTGTATCGACGCTGATCTGGAGATCTGACAGATTTCGGGGTGGAAGTTTGATGATCTTGCGACCACGATTCGACAGCGATCTTGTGAAGCGCTTCTTGCGGCGGGTCGTGCGAAGGAGGCTAGGGAATCTGTGCTATGCATGGTGGACAATAAAGTCACTATAGCCGAACCTGTCAAGACATGGGTTTGTGGTCGGTTATCGTTCTGTTTGTTTTGCTACTACACAGCTCAAATTTCATTGCAGACTTCATGCAAAAATGTCTTTCTACACCAGAAAAGAGTAATGATGCGAGCCGAGGAGCTACTCACATCAATGAGAGGGTGATACCCCCGGAGTTGTCCCGTCGGTGCAACCAAAAACCACCTGCCACTCTTGATGAAGATATACGTCTGTTCCAGGAGTGCAAAATAGCTCGTGGGAATGCCGATGTACTATCGATGGCGTTGGCTTTTGCCAAACCTGGTACTCTCGAATCTGGTCTTATTCCCGTGCGTCGGTCATTTTTATTTTATCATCCGATTGTTAGTGAATGCTTTTTGTAGGAATTCCTTGCTAAATGCCGCTCTTCCCAGGAACTAATATATTCTCAGATACCTCAGGCAACTCCATGCGCAGAACGCTCCCGACGAGAGGGGGTTGTACATCGTCATACCCCTACACATTCAATCGCACATGGATCACAACAAGATTCGCTAGTCGTAGACACGGTGAACGTGCCGGACGAGCTCTCAATAGGAGCAAAATTGTTGGCTGCTCAGCTGGATGCAAATGAAGCTCTTGTCTTGGCTTTGCGCATGTACGACGATCTTGCAATGGCCGCAGCGAAACAAGCTACGTTAAATGATGACTACTCAGTCGAGTTGCAGGATGACTCCGATGCACCATCCACCCCAGCCCCATCTCCGACTGCTGCAGCACAGCATAAATATCTCAGGTTGCCAACTGTCGTACCTTCAGCGAACCACCTACTGAGCATTCCACCTAGCCTTGTGCCAAGTCCAATGGCGCAGAATGAACCTGTCATACATACTATGACGCGGCTGTTAAGGGAGTGGACTAGATTTAAACTGACGACTGTGTCTTGGAGGGAAAGCTTAGCCGCCACACCCGGAGTGAGTGTTGTTTCGCCGTACGATCCCTCGCGTACCTGACATGGCTTGGCCCATAGTTTGTCCTCCCAAGATTTACAATATATCAAGTTACGTGCGAGCATCTCAAAACCAGTGGCCATGTAGCGGATGCGGTCGACTGTTTTCACGAGATGTATGGCAAACTGGCCCAGGAAATAGATGTGAAGAATTCCAACTGGACTCGAGGCAAGTGATCATGTACGCATGATTTGGAATATCTGTGTGATGTCCCTATCAGAGTTTAAGTCTCAATGCCGTGGCAAACTAGAGAATCTCGGAGATAGGTCTATGAATGCCAAAATATACGACGAGGCCATCTCACAGTACACAGCCATACTATCACTCAAGCCTGCAACTCCGCAAAATGTGCTGGCGAAGCGAAGCAGGGCATACGCAGGCAAAGGCGAGTGGGAGGGTGCCTTGAATGACGCAAATGAAGTTTGTTTCCGACCTGCTCTTTTTTACCCCAATAATGACTCGTCAGGTGATTACGCTTGACCCATCTTCTCCTTGGGGGTACGAAGGGAGACATGCTGCGCTGCACGGGAAAGGGGAATATGAAGATGCAATACGCGCATTTAAAACAATGCTGGCGAAGATATCTGATCCAGAGATTCGTGGTGAGAGTAATCGCGCTATATGGATGCCCTTTTATTGATATCAGTCGTAGAACGCTATGTCACGCCAGAACAGACGGAATACATGATCCGTGCAACAATCGGGGATACCATTCGTGATTCCCCATTGGTGTTGATCGACACTACTTCTGGTCGTCTCTGCAACAAATTGGAACAGGCTTCTACATTTGAAGCGAGCTCAACCTTCACGAAGCTCATCTCATCCATGACCACATCTATCGATGACACTCGTGTCAAGAAGGAGGTCGGAGAGTACTTCCGCTACGCCACATTTTCCCACAAGTGGGAAGAGGACGAGCCTCTGTACGAAGAGGTCATGAAAATTATTGTCTACGATCTCGCGGCTTCTCCCACTCGTGACAAACTTCAAATGTTCTGCAAAATCGTCCGAGGTGCAGGTTTCAATTGGGCATGGAGTGATACTTGTTGTATCGATAAAAAGAATCATTTCGTTCTTCAAGAAGCACTCATCAGCATGTTCAAGTGGTATCAGAACTCGGTGATGACGATCGTCTTCCTCCTTGACGTTGATCAGCGCGCGCTCCCTGGCGCTATGACAGGGAGTATTTGGAATAACCGAGCGTGGACATTACAAGAGTACCGTGCATCGAACGTGGTCCGATTCTATACTAGGGATTGGACGCCTTACCTTGGCCTCAATATCTACAACCACAAGGAGTCCCCGGAGATCATCTCGGAGATGGAACAGGCAACGGGCATCTCAGCACGGGCCTTGATAGCACTTCGACCGGGCTTGGATAACATCCGTGAAGAGCTTTGCCTTGCCTCCGGGCGCCAAACGACACGGATCGAAGATGCAGCCTACTCGTTACTCGGGATCTTCTCCACATCCATGCCAGTTTTATATGGCGATGGGGATAAAGCGCTCAGTCAACTCTTGGCGCAGCTACTTACAAGTTCGGGAGACACAAGCATTCTTGCATGGACGGGGATGTCTGGAAGTTTCAATAGCTGCCTGCCAAGCAGCATCACCGTGTTCAGACGACTTCCGACTTCATACATACCGCCAGCCCCTGGTGCTGAAATCGGAGCACGCTCACTCAATGCTACAAAGCTGTATGACCAACTGAGCAATCTCCCTGCGCCGCTATTTGCGGGACGTCGAATGAAGCTTCCATGTCTCGCCTTCAAACTTGGAGAGTTAGTGGCGTCTCGGAACGGGTCGCAATTTGTTTTTCGCGCACAGACGAATGTGCTCGGGATCATAGAGATCAGAACCGTACAAGATTTGTCTCGTTTGGGTTCTCTATACCTCGCTCACCCTTGGATCGACTTTCTCCTCGCTCGGGACCCCGTCGGAAACGTCAGCCAGACAGTAACACAGACAATAATGGAGGAGAGTACTGATGACACGTCTTCTGTGCTGAGCGAGCTGCTATCCTCGACTAGCCCTTCCAGTATCCTATCGACGGCCAAACAAACACGAACGGCACGATTCATTCCTCGTTTTGTCCTCTGGCAACCGTTCCGGTCCAGATGCTGCGTCGCCTCGACCCCCTTCTACCGTGTCACCCGACGAAAAACAGACGCGTGTCCTCCAGTTCACCGCTCGACTTGGACAGCGATTTGGCGCTTTATTACTCACGCGGACGCGGCAAAACATGGAAGAGTACAGGCGGGTTGCTGCGGAGAGTTTGATCAGGGTACAAGTGGAGAAGATCACGCCGGCGATACTGGACAGGCTGGTAGACTGTGTACGGGTTGTAGACGTGCTTTGATGATTCTTATAGGTGTGTGATCCTCTTCGCCCATGTATGCCTTGGAAATCATGCAAATCTGTTGACATGTCTTCCACAATACTGAAAGGCTCTTTCGGAGCTTGACATCGGGACACACAAGAGCAAAGCTCTTTGAGAAAAGAAAGATGGGTGAAGCCCAGTCTTGTATGATACTGTATGTAGTGTTCATGAATGGATTTGTAAAGTATATGTAGGCATGTACTCCAAAAATTGCTGAACTCAGATATGCCTGTATATTAACAAGTATGGTTGTACAAAGCCTGTAATCACTGTTTCCCACAGTCCTTGCCACTGGGTGATATACAATCATTTCTCAGAACTCAAATTGTTTGTCAGGCCTGTATATAACAAGTTAAGTTGGATAACTCCAATCAGATGGGGCAGGTTATAGCATGGTGGTATAATTCAAGTTATTGCAATATACTGTAGAATGGATTGTAGCAAAACTACAGCTTATTGCATCTATGGTAGTACAAGTGATAGTGAAGCATCATTAATAAGATGTGATCTGGTCAACTGAAGACCACCCAAAGACCATAAATATGTATGTAGATACAGGTACAGTAGCACACTGAATGACATCCTGTCAAAGTTCTAATGCAAGGGCAAATGTGCCCACTTAGCCAGTTGCCCACAAGAGTGAAACACAACTGAGTTCACCTACAAATATGCCCACTAATATACAGTGACCTCCAAAACCATTGCAATACCTAACCTTTGCAAAGCACAAACATGCATGGGAATCATGCCTATATTTGGTAAGACCAAATATAATACTGACTCTTGGCTACAAAATGGCCCCTTAGTCATGTGATTTGGTCCATATATGGCTGAGATATGGCCATTTCAAAATAATAACTCCATTGTAATAGTTTTGCATCTTTGGTTAAGAAGGGTGGAATTTATTGAAATCAAACAATAATTGGCTTTGTTTGGTTATACAAACAAAGATACATATATAAGCATTATGTGAGAGTTCACACATCTTCATATTTACTACATCTAGTACCATTTAAGTCATACTTTTTGCTCAATAGTGTATTATTTTCTTCTAGGTATGAATTTGCTATTGCACATCCACATCCCCATTAGTAATCAATTTCTAGCTATTTTGGATTGTGGAAATATGTAAAATATCATAAATTCAAGCAAATCTCTATGATACTACATTGACTCCAGAAACCCTTTCAATAACTAACCTTGATACAGTGTGCAAAGTGCACTGCAAAAAGGGGTGGGAATTTTGGTTAGTGTTGGTGGAGTCAAATATAGTACCTACTCCTGTCTACAAATTGATCCCTTAGTCATGTGATGTGGCATACAAATGGCCTAGATATGATCATTTCAAAACAGCAATGTCATTGAAAGGGTTTTTTTCACTTTTGGAATAGTTAGAGAATCTAGCTATACACCTCATTATTTCCAAATATACCATCACTAAGTCTTTATTATTTATCAACTAGAATATCAAGTTATCTAGGTCTAGAATTGACTATTGTATACTTTCTAGATATCTAATT
>JBBPUD010000349.1:0-25631 GCA_038094475.1 Phylloporus aff. rhodophaeus
ACATCTCAAACACCACCAAGAATGTCTGACCTGAAAGATATCAAACTTCCTAAACTCAACCCATCAGGAAAAGAATGGTCATTGAGTACAACCATCTGGTCATACAGGACCCTAAGATGAAGTCAAAGTCAACTGAGGACACCACATTCACTACAAATCCACTTAAAAAGAAAAAGAAACAACACTTTACCAGGGATTGTGGGAATTGCAGATGGACAGGTCACCATGAGGCAGATTGCTGGGAAGAAGGTGGTGGAAAAGAGGGACAGGCACTGAAAAGCTAGAAATCATGAGAAAAGAAACCTAAAGATATGTGAGCACAATCATTGAACAAAGGGAAAATGCCTGCTAGAGCAAATGCTACTAGTAAAGCAAATAAACCTGATGGCATCTGACTTGCATCTACAGACTGCATCAAACCAACTGACAAAATATGTATACCCTTGCTTAGCTATGCAACCCTTGTGCACAACAGCCCTGGACCTTCACAAGAAGTCATGGAACTCTACAACCACAGTGTGTCATATCCCATTTCATCTTCAAGTCAACTTCTCATCTCCGGTGCCAACTCCATCACTCCTCTGGAGTGTTCTCCATCAATAGATGACATGTGACCTTCAGACATGTGTTATTTCCTTATTCAATATTCCTTGTTCTCTGATTGGCTGTGTAACTCCTTTATAGTATAGTCTTATACCTAGATGTGCAACACTGGTGTTTCATCACTCCAGTGCATAGGTCCGGTTATTGTTCTCCCATCTTACTGATCTTCATTTTTTATTACCAATCTGCAGACTCTGTTTACTAATACTGTACAACTCCATACTATATAAACTGTACATACTTTGCTATAGTTCTTTAGTTTGAATATCAACTAAGTGTCAAGCCTGGTTCCTTTAGAGTAACTCCGAGGGGTATTCTGGAACAGAGGAGACAGAGGACAAATGAAGGGGCAAGGACTTTGGTGCAAGACTTATGTTGCACCCTTGTACTCATGATCCTTGGAGTCAGAGGTTAGAGAGAATCAGAGGAGGTGTCAGAGTAGTCAGGAGGTGACTTAGTTGATATTCAAACTAAAGAACTACAGTGAAGTATGTACAGTTTATACAGTATAGTATGGAGTTACACAGTATAAGTAAACAGAGTCTGCAGATTGGTAATAAGAATGGAGATCAGTAAGACAGGGAGAACGATAACTGGAGCTGTGCACTGGAGTGACAAAACACTGGCGCTGCACATCTAGGTATGAGACTATACTATAAAGGAGTTACACAGCCAATCAGAGAATGAGGAATACTGAACAAGAAAATAACATGTCGTCCAAAGGTCACATGTTGTCCATTGATAGAGAACACCCCAGAGGAGTGATGGAGTTGGCACCGGAGATGAGAAGTTGATGAAACAGAATATGACAGTATCCCCCTCTTAGGCCTGAACTCCTGAAGGCCTAAGCAAGGTCCATGTGTACAATGCAGAGTTTTTTGGGGTCTGAAATGTTGGACCACCCAAAGGTATATAAGTCCAGTGCACAAGTGCCTCTTATCCCTATTTTTTCATTATCATTACTCCTACCATGTCTGACATCACCAACATCATGGAGTGGGACGATGCTCTCCTTGCCGAGCACAAAGACGACAATGACAAGCTTTGGAACATAAAGACTGCAGCGCGGAGGCGCCATGCAAGAAGGCAGAGAAGGAGGTGAGAAAGAAAGCAGAGGAGGAGGTAAAGAGAAAAGTGGAGGAGGTGATGAGAAAGTGGAGGAGGAGGAGGAGGCAGCACAGAGGGCAGCAGAGAAGCATAAGTCAGCAAAGGAGGCTACCCAAAAGAGTGTGTGTTACTAACTGTTTGTTGCTTCAGAGCTAACTGTCCATAGGCCAAGGAGGTGACCATACAGCAATGCATGCGCAAGGGCAAGGGTGTGATGTGGCACGAGTGGGAGGCCTGTGATAGGTGTGCATGGAGGGACCTGGATTGCAAGCCCGGGGCAGGCAAGGCCACCTCATGCCAGCCTTGTATCAACACAAGGCATCATTGTGATAGGCCAGGGAAGAAGCTGAAGCCAGAGTGGAAGAAGAGGAAGGTGGATGACAACAATGTGGAGAAGCTGAAGAAGAGAAAAAATAAATGTACTGAGATGGAGGATGACACAAAGTCCAGCAGAACTGGTGGGTCCAGAGTGAAGTGGGTTGGAGCACTCCGTGATATCACGGAGGCCATCCACAAACTCCAGGGCACAGTGGAGGCACAGAACAAGTACCTCAAGATGCAAACCCACTGGCTCAAGAACCTCATCTTCATCAAGTTGGAGGAGATGTACAAAGAGGAAGGAGATAGAAAATCAAGCAGTGAGAGTGAGGAGGAGGAGAAAGCGGTGAAGGAGTTGGAGACGTTGAGTGACTCCGGTAAGGGTCAGGCATAGGTAGCTTAAATTGTCAATTTGGTTGGTTTAGTAAATGCAAAGGACTTTGACACAAGTGGAGGACTTAAGCAGAGTGAGGTCCAGGCTTATCTGGATATCACGTGTGGTAGTTGCCAAGGAGTTCAGAGGCATGTCTGAGCTCTGTGGTGAGGAGCCAGGAGGTCTCTTCATCAGTGCCTTCGTATCCAGACCAGCAGACCAAATACAGGAGTTTGCAGTTTCACCGTCTTCGGTCAATCTTGAGTCCAAGATTTCTGTGATTTTGTACTCAAGTTCTCCTTCAATCTCAACTGGAGGTGGCAGAGTTTGAGTCCAATTGGGGATGATGTTTGGTACTGAGGGTTCTAACTGTGATACATGAAATACTAGATGTATGGCCTTCATGGAGTCTGGGAGGTGGAGTGTGAAGGAGTACATGCCTGCTTGTGCAATGATTGTATATGGTCCTAAGTTCTTCTCAGAGAGTTTCTTCAAAGGTCTAGTGGACTAGTGAAGGACATGGGTATGGGTTGGGGCCAGCCAACCCGCCAACCCACCATACCCATATCCATGACCCATGGCATATCCATACTATTTTTGAACAACACATATAACTTTCAGAGAATGTGCATGACAGAACTGTACAGTACCACAGAACCTTATTTTGACAAGTACATTTATAGAAAAATGGCAAGATCCAGCCCTCACAGATCTCCACTCTTCCACCATAAACTTAAAACAGGTTTCACGTCCCATGAAGAAAGCCCAGGCCATGGCAACCAATGAAACCCCAATGAGGTCCATTGGACCCAAGGAACCTTTCAAAGGTGAAGTAATTTCTTAGTCATAACAGCACCAACAACCATGTACTCACCACAACATAATCCCACACAAAGGCCGAAAGTCCAAAAAATGCAGACCACCTGATTCAACGGAGGGCAACACCAGGGATGTGGCTAATGGGGTTGAAGTCCTTGAACAACCAAAGCAAGACAAAAGCAAACCTAAGTGTGCAAAAACAGATGGAGATGATGAAGTTAAAGCTTCCAATGCTGAGCTTCATGTGTTTTGAAAGTGTTTCAAGTTCATTGAACTAATGATTACAATCAGAACAAATGATGAAGGGATAGGACTCACCCATACAGTATATGCTTTCTTCAGCCCAATCCTGGAGATTGAGTATGTTGATAGCCAGCACAGCCACGTCTTCAAGTGTCTCACGAAGGGTTACAACCACAAAGTTCATCATTATCTTGATAAAGGAGATAAAGGCTTGACAAGAAACATGTAGAAGCATGTCCATGCATACTAGGGTGAATCTGTGTTGAGTCAGATAAGTGATGCAAAGGACCTTGAGACCGCGCATGGTGCTATCAAACACCATGCTGAAAATGGAACAATATCAGTTGCTTTTGAGTGGAAAGGAAAGGGTGCAGTCACTTACATGCATAGACAGCATATCCACTCAGAGACAAGGTGCATGCTTATATACATGCGCTGATGTGGCCTTGGACTGACCCCATTGATATAACACAGAGCAGAGATTGTTCAATGGGTCTCAGAGAATCTGCATCCATTCAAAATTGTCAGTGATCAGGGCTTTTAATGTTTGATGAAGACGGGGCGACCTGATTATTACATACTACATCCAAAAACAGTTTCGTGTGATGTTCAACTTGTTTTCATGAACGTATGAAAATGCATTGCTAAGACATTGCAAGTGAGTTACATACTTATAAACACTAAATAAAACTAATATCGAACATACCAGGAATATAAGGGTGAGCTCAGCTTTGCAACGGACACATGGACATCATCCAACCATAAGTCATTTTTGGCTGTGACAGTCCACCTTGTCCATGAGGGAAAGCTGCTCGTGATGATCCTGGATGTGGTTGAACTGGCTGTGGTATGTTGTAATAGTGACCTAAGTGACTTACCTTACTAAAGCACCATGTGTACCACTAGTCACACGGCAGTTTGAACATGGCAGAAGCATTCATGGACATTCTGTCCGAGTTCAGAATATCCAATAAGGTACAAAATCTTCAGATTGGACTACAAAACTTACCTGATGCAAGGCCACAGATCTTGAGTTTTACAGTTGATAATGCATCATCAAATGACACAATGATAGATGAGTTGGCCGACTGCCTAGTGATACATGAAGTGTACAAAAGCTAGGTCGAAGGTCGAACATTACTCGTTTGACGGAGGACGCTCACAAAGAGGTATGACAACGTCGTCAAAGAGTTCTCAGAGAGTTCGCAAGGTATGACACAAGATGTACACTTGTATTGTGTAGATCAAGTATGAGGTACATTGAGTGTCTACTTCTAGTATTTATAGAAAGTAAATGCGCAGCAGAGAATATCAGAGAACATCATGGAATAATGGAAATACTAAGCCGGTATGAGAGAACTGGACTGTGGAGAAGGCTGTCCATCAAGATCAAGGAACACAGAAGTGAAACAAGTGATGAAGGCAAAGCACATAGCCAAGGGGCTATGTGTATAGATACATCGTATCCAGTCTGACAATGAGCAGAGCGTGCTCATAGCATTCTAGACAAATCAAAGGAGCAGCAATATAGGCAATGTGAGAAGAAACAAGAAAGATGTTATGGAATAGCAAGGAAATTGTAACACCTAGTGCATTTCAGTGGTGAAGCAACATGGACATGTTGCTTCATGCATGTCATCAACTTAGTTGTGAAAACACTGATCCACGCATTCGACTTACCAAAAAAGAGAGGCAATAAGAATTGGGAGATGTTGGACAACAAGTTGAAGGAGCTGGGAGACAAGGTTGAACTTGAGGAGCTGGAGACTTGGCTCACTGCATTTCAGATGCTAGTGGAGGACAAAGGTGGTGATGAGGGAGCCGAAAACCTGAATGTTGATGATCTTGATGGGTGGATTGACAAACTTGAGGTGCTGAGTGAGGTGGAGTGGGCAGAGTTGGAAACATATCTGTGCTCACTCTGGTTGCTGCTAGCAAAGGTCAGATGAACACATGTGAAGTTGATGGACTTAAATGATCATATTCAGATTCAAAAACTGGCCTTCAAGATCATACATTCCAGCACAAAGTTGTCACTAGCTTGGAAGGTGATCTTGGAAGAACTGGAGATGGTGGTCAGAAACCTCCCACACAATGTGGCAACACAATGGAACTCAACGTTTGAAATGCTTGATTTTGTGCTGAAGTACAGTGCTGGAATTGATGGGATTACAGACAAGAATAAGTTGGGAGTGAGTAAGTATGGCCTGGGTGAGGAAGAGTGGGAGCTATTGAAGCAGCTGCATGATGTCCTCAAGGTGGGCACATGCTATACTGCATTTTGGCTGACTAATATGTGGCACTTAGATCCTGAAGGACACAACGGCATTCTTTTCACACTCAACACCCAACCTCACCATGGTTATTCCAGCCATGGACTATATTGACAAAACATTCACGAACGAAATACTTAATAGCAAGTTGCTCAGCCCTGCCATCTAAGCTGCTCTCTGCCTTGCCAAGACCACTCTGAACCGGTATTATTCACGTATGGACTCATCAGACATGTATCGGATTGCAATGGGTGAGCACTCTTGAGATTGACTGAGTTGCTGATCAATCCAATATAGTTCTGCACCCACGGCACAAACTCCAGTACTTCAAGGCTGCTGGATGGCAAGCATATTGGATTGTGACAGCAAAACAACTTGTAATGGATGTCTACACAAATTCATACCACTTAAACTCACTGCCAAGCACCATGATTCCCAAGGACAATGCAAGGATGGCCCAAGAGATTCAACAAACATCAAACAATGTGTTCAACAACCTTTTATGTCTGGCCAAGCAAAAGCCAAAGGTCTGTCTTGATGAACTTGATGCCTACCTTGCATTGGATGTTGAGAATGTGATGGATGTGCTGGATTGGTGGATCAAGAACCGTGCCACAATGCCTCATCTCTCGCACATGGCCATCGACTACCTGAGCATCCCATGTAAGTAATTTTAAATTTATTGCTCATTTATTGATTTGTCGACTTGGTAGCTACGTTGATTGATGTCAAGTGCCTCTTCAGCCATGTCCACAACATCCTCTTCCATTTGCACAACTACTTATCAAGCCAAAGCATCCATGTGCACAACTGCTTATCAAGCCAAAGCATCCGTGTGTTGCTCTGCCTGGGGTCATGGTGTGCAGTTGGACTTGTTAAAGATGTAGATGTTAGAAAGGCAGCAGTGCTGGGAGATGTGAATATGGATGTTGAGGTTGTGCTCATGGATGATTGGGATTCAATTGATGAGTAGTTTACTAGTCTTATATTTTATCTACAGTTGCATGTAAACCTGTGGGTCAACCTGCCATGGGTTAGTATCCACAGACCCATATATGGTACCTGTGAAATGTGAGACGTGCAGGTTGGTGGGTATAGGTATTAAGTAGGTATGGGTATGGGTTGGACCTGGGATACCCCTGGGGTTACCCGTGTCTATCTCTATAGTGAACTGGAAGTATTTTGCTTTAACAAAGACCTGGTCACCAACTTTGAAGTGTGGTGCCAGAGTTCTCTTCACATCAGTGGGGTCTTGGTATTGCTCTTGAGTGGCAGCTATCTCCTCATGGAGATATTGGTGGAGTGAATCAAGGTCAACAGAGTATTCTCACGCTTGTTTGGAGGTAAGATCCCTCTCAGGATGAATGGCAATGTTAGGATTATAGCTCTTGTTGGCAAAGAACAAAGAGACACCGGTGATTGCATTCGGAGTGTTGTTGTAGGCAAACTCTGCTAAGGGCAGGAGTTCGGACCAGTTGTTCTGCTGATAATTGCAATAGATACGCAGGTACTGTTTCAGAGTCTGGTTCATATGCTCTGTTTGACCATTGCCTTCCAGATGATAACCAGAGGTGAAGTGAAACCAGATGTCGAGGGCTTTTCCTAATAAGCAGAAGAAGTGGGAGACAAACTCCAAACCTTGATATTGGAGGTGATGTGGGAGGGAACTCCATGTTTGGAAAAGACATGAAGGAGGAAGAGCTTTGCAAGCTCCAGAGATGTCACCTTGTCATCAGTTTGGATGAAGATACACTGCTTCATAAGTCGATCCACAACGACTAGAATTGCAGTGTGTCTGGAGGATGTGGGGAGTTGTTCGATGAAGTCCATGGAGATGGAGTTCCATGGCTTTTCTGGAATTGGTAATTGTTTGAGTAGTCCATAGGGTTTGTGCCTAGGAACTTTGGCACAGGCACAGGCAGTGCAGGAGGAGACATACACCTTGACAAATATCCTAATGCCTGGCCAGGTGTATTCCCTTCAAATCAACTCAAGTATGTGATTCTGTCTGAAATGTCCAGAGATTGGATGATCATGTTTATACTGGAGCACTTGGAGATGAAGTCATTGGTGTCTGGCACATAAATGTGGTGTCCAGACAGAGGAAGCCATTGGTGTCAATGGACCAGTGAGAGTTAGACTTGTCAGCAAAATGAATAGCAGCGATAGAATCAGATGGAAGAGTGGAGAGGATATTGCTGTGGAGTGACTCAAGGTCAAACATGGTGCTGGCCTGGAGTACTGGAGTAGTGAGGTAAGTTGCCATTTGGGATGCAGTGAGTTGCTCCTGAGTGAACACAGGGTGGAAATTGTGTGGATTGACGCGAGCATAGTCCCTATCCCCCTCTTTGGGATAGACATTCCAGCATCTAGTGAGGGGGTCGGGCTTAGCCCTGAGGCGTCCAGGGCAGAAACGAATAACCATATTAAACTGGGAAAGGAACTCTGACCACCACACCTGGTGGCGAGTCAGGAGTTTAGTAGTGGTGAAGTACTCCAGATTCTTGTGATTGGTGACGATGTCAACCGGAGTTGTGGAGCCTTCAAGGTAGTGCCACCATGTCCTGAAAGCTTCATGGATGGCGAGCAGCTCCTTGTCATGTGTGTTGTAGTTGAGCTCTGGAGAGTGGAGTATCCTGGAGTAGAAAATGACAGGGCAGATCTCCTTGTCCAGGCAGTGGAGCAAGAGGATACCAGCAATAGCATAGTCAGAAGTGTTAGTTTCCACAATCACAGGAGCATCCAGAACCTAATGGGTGAGAATAGAAGCAGAGGTGAAGGTATCCTTGAGGGTCTGAAACATGGAGTGAAAGTTGTTGGAGAAGTGCCACAGAGTACCTTTCTGAGTGAGATGAGTTAAAGGAATGACAATATTGGAGTAGTTATGTATAAAATGCTGGTAAAAATTAGCAAATCCAAGAAAGGACTGGATGACCTTTACTTTACAAGGCTCAGGCCAATCCTGAATAGCTTTGACCTTCTCTGGAGACATGGTTAGTCCGGAGGGGGAGAGTTGGTATCCAAGGTACTCAGTGAACTCAGTGTGGAATTCACACTTGCTGGCTTTGGTGTAAAGTCCGTGTTTGCAGAGTCGACAAAGGACCTCACGGACACGCTCCTTATGGAAGGTCATGTCTGTGGAGTAAATGAGGATGTCGTCAAGGTAAACGATAATACAGACATCGAGGAGATCAGCGAAGATAGTATTGACGAACCACTGGAATGCTGTGGGAGCATTCATTAGTCTGAACGTCATGACCAGCTATTTGTATGAGCCATAGTAAGTGCAGAAGGACATTTTCCATTCATCACCATTGGCAACGCAAACCAGGTGATATGCATGCTGGAGGTCAATCTTGGTGTAGATCTTGGCATGGCTAGGAGCATCCAGGAGATTGGAGATGTGGAGAAGTGAATAGTAGTCTTTCTTTGTGATCTTGTTTAGTCCTTGGAAGTTGACACAGAGACAGAGAGAACCATCCTTCTTGCAGACAAAGAGGACTGGAGCAGCATGTGTGGAGGAAGAGGGTTGTATAAACTCCATGGCTAAGTGTTTGTCAAGGAACTTCCAGAGGGACTCAAGCTCAGAGGTGGAGAGAGAATAGGTGGTGCCCAGTGGAGGAGATGTACTTTCTTCCAGGTCGATCTTTAGATTGTGTTCATGATGTGGAGCAAGGGTGGAGGCCTTGCTCTTGCTGAATACATCAGCGAAGTTGTGGTAGTCCAAAGGGACTCCAGAGAAATCAGCAGGATCTAGAGTTGTGGAAAAGGCAGTGTGGAGATTAGTCTCCTGAGGGTGGAGTTGTAGGCTGAATTGCACAGAATCCTGAAGGTGACAGGCCAGCACAAATGCAGGAGTGCTGATTAGTGCAATAGGGGGAGCCTTGCAGTCATGGAAACTTGGTAGATCAAAAGGTGCAGGTGCAGCCGGGGACTGCGGGGGAGTGCTCAAAGGTGCCAGACTAGTCTGCTCAGGTGCTCAGAACAAAATACTGCTCAATACCCAATCAATCAACAGATTGTAGTGGGTAAGCCAGTTATGTACTAGAACAAGAGAGCAGGATCCATCTAGCGGAGTGACATAGAATGACATTGGAGTGATGTCACCAGTTTCAAAGTGGATAGAGAGGTTGATGGCTTGAGTTATTGTGGAGTTGGATGTTCCGTCAAATAGCCAGAGTTGTAATGGAGGAACAGCATAGGGTGAAAGTCCATGATCATTAACAAACAAAGTATCTATAAAGAAATCAGAAGAGCTGGAGTCTACAAGCACTGAGAACATAGGAGTGTCATGTGAGAGAATAGAGACAGAAGGCATAAGGGAGTGAGGGTTGGAGAGAATGGACGTGTTGAGACAGACCTCCTTAGTTGCATGGGTAGGGTCAACACAACCTCGATTCTGTGCAGAGTTGTTGAGGCTGCTGACTATTTTTTCATCTCTGTGCTGGAGGCCTCTGGCTTAACTTCCAGAATTGCAGTTGTAGCTGTTCGAGCTTTGGATGCCCTTGAAGAGGACTTCAGGTACTCTTTCACCATGTAACCACCTTGGCCACAGAACATGCAAAGCTTGTTGTCAAAGTGGTGCTTGCGTTCTGCTGCTGTAAGCTTGCTGTTCTTTCCTAGTTTTGACGAAAGGTCAAGCCTGTCAGATTTTCTAATGCAAGGGCAATTGTGCCCACTAAGGTACATTAGCTATGTATAAAGAAAACAGGGACAAGAGGTCCTACCTTAGCCAATTGCCCACAAGAGTGAAACATGACTGAGGAAAGAAAGAAAAATGAGGTAAAGGTATATATATGGGCAGAGATACAGACTCGCAAAGTTCTGAAAATAGGTGAGTGTAAGCAGAATTTATATGGAATAGGTCAGGGAGGAATAGATCATATGATACTGTATAGTTGAGTTTTATAATTGTAGATCAGTTTCTGAGTTTCTGAAGGTGCAGGAATTCTGGAATGACCATTTCTGGAGGTGTGGAAGCAACAGAAGTCTTAATTTTCAGGAGCCTATATTTTAACAAGGCCTAGAGGAGAAGGTGGTGGTGGTGCTTCTGGACTTATTGTCCTTGGTATCCTTAGGAGGATTCTTTGGTTTTTTGTGCTTGTTGGAGGAGGACGAGGCTGCAGATGATGATGATTTTGTGTTATTGGATCTGGAGTTGGACCCAGAGGGCTTGGTCATCCTAGCAATTTCTTCCCTCTGCTCCCAATAGTGATGATCAATTTGCTGTGCCATGGTGCAGAGTTTTGGAAGAGTGCTTGGCTTTCCCAGCCTTGACAGCTCATCCTTGATTTGATTGGGGAGTCCATTGTAGAAACTCTGGCAGTGCACTCCAGGGCCCCACTTCTGGACTTGGCTCACCAGCCTGTTCCACTGGACTACATAATTGGAAATGTATTGGGAATCTTTCATGTGCAAATGTTTGAGCTGAGCCTCTGCTTCCGCAACAGGATCATGGGGCCAAAGTTGGTTTGGAGTTCTAGGAGGAAAGCCCCTCATGAGCAGAAGTGTGAGTTTGAATATACTATCAAGCCTGGTTCCTCCAGAGTAACTCCAAGGGATATTCCAGAACAGAGGAGACAGAGGATGAACAAAGGGGCAAGGACTTTGGTGCAAGACTTATGTCACACCCTTGTACTCACAATCCTTGAAGTCGAAGGTTGGAGAAGATTAGAGGAGGTGTTAGAGTAGTCAGGAGGTGACTTAGTTGATATTCAAACTAAAGAACTACAGTGAAGTATGTACAGTTTATATAGTACAGAGTTGCACAGTATTAGTAAACAGAGTCTGTGAATTGGTAATAAGAATGGAGTTCAGTAAGATAGGGAAAACAATAACCAGAGCTGTGCACTGGAGTGATGAAACACCAGCACTGCACATCTAGGTACGAGACTATACTATAAAGGAGTTACACAGCCAATCAGAGAATGAGGAATATTGAATAAGGAAATAACACATGGTCCAAAGATCACATGTTGTCTATTGATGGAGAATGCCCCAGAGGAGCGATGGAGTTGGCACCAGAGATGAGGAGTTGACTTGGAGACAAAACAGGATATGACACTAAGTCACCTCCTGACTACTCTGACCCCTCCTCTGATCCTCTCTGACCTCCAACTCCAAGGATCACAAGTACAAGGATGTACATAACACATAAGTCTTGCACCAAAGTCCTTGCCCCTTTGTTCATCCTCAGTCTCCTCTGTTCTGGAATACCCCTTGGAGTTACTCCAGAGGAACCAGGCTTGACATTATACTGTATTCAAACTCACACTTGTGCTCGTGATATATCTCACACCACGACACAATATGAACGACTCAAGTCAGTCTTTGGCTCTCACCACACTATCCCTGGAGATTTTATGAGCCTCACCACTTGTAATATCAATATCACCATCAATCCACCTTCCATCTCCTCTGCACCCTGTCATCATGTCCACCTGTCAGGACCATTCAACTCTCCACTTACTCTGCTGCCAGAAACCATCATCACTCTGCCGAGATGCTTCAAAGAACTTCTGGATGATGATGGTCCTGAACAAGGACCTGGAAACCACAACCCTCCTGGTCCTGGAGATAACAATGGAGATGACACATCATCATCTCCTTTTTCCTCTGACTCTGAAGATGGCTTCAAAGGCATCAGAGTCAATGATGATGACCTACCCCCCAACAATGTCCCTTTGGCCTTTGAGCCATTCAATCAACTCGCTGAGGTCACCTGGAATATGACCTGGCAGGCGCTCTGGTGCAAACCCTCCAACACCACCAAGACCAAAGTCCAGGAGCCAGATCTATTCAATGGTTTGGATCCTAAGAAGCTCCACCCCTTCATTATTCAGTGTGAGCTGAACTTCCACACCAATGGCAAAGCTTTCTACTGTGACCATGCAAAGGTCACATTCACCCAGTTCTACCTCAAGGGAGTTACCCTTGGATACTTTGAACCAGACCTGCTTGGGACTGAGCCTCCAGAGCTCTGTCTGCTCTGGATGGACAGTTGGAAGGCCTTCCTTCTCAAGCTCCAGACCAACTTTAGTCCACATGACCCTGTCACAGAAGCTGAGGCTCAGCTTGAGCAACTCCACATGACAGACTCACAACACATCTCCAACTACATCGTCCAGTGGAACAGGCTGGCAAGCCAAGTCCAGGAATGGGGTCTAGAGTGCTTCGCCAGAGTTTCTACAATGGACCCCCTGATCACATTAAGGACAAGTTATCAAGCCTTGGCAAGCCAAGCACCCTTACAAAACTCCACACCCTAGCACAGAAAATTGATCATCGCTACTAGGAGCAGAAGGAAGAGGTTACCAGGGCAACCAAGTTTACAGGATCCAACTTTGGGTCCAACAACCACACCAAACCATCATCATCCATAGCCTTGTACTCTGACAACAAAGCAAGGGATCCTTCTAAAAATGCCAAGGACAACAAGTCCAGAAGCACCTCTGGATTCTCTTCCTTCTCCAGGCCTAACCTTTTATCAAAGCTAGGAAAGGACGGCAAGCTTACAGTGGCAGAACACAAGTGCCTCTTCAACAACAAGCTTTGCATGTTCTGTGGCCAAGGTGGTCACATGGTGAAAGAGCACCCCAAGTCCTCTTCAAGGACATCCAAAGCTTGAACAGCTATGACTATAACTCTAGAAGTTAAGCCGGAGGTCTTTAGCATGGAGGCAAAAAAATAGTCAGCGGCCTTGATGACTCCACACAGAATTAAGGTTGCATTGACTCCACCCATGCAACTAAGGAGGTCCATCTCAATATGTCCGCTCTCTCTGACCCTTACTCCCTTATGCCTTCTGTCTCTATTCTCTTACATGATATTCCTATGTTCTTAGCACTTGTAAACTCCAGGTCTTCCAACTGTTTTATAGATATATCTTTTGTTAATGATCATGGACTTTCACCCTACACTGTTTCTCTGTTACAACTCCAGCTATTCAATGGAACATCCAACTCCACAATAACTTAAGCCATCAACCTCTCTATCTGCTTTGAAACTGACAACATCACTCCAACATCATTCTACATCACTCTGCTAGATGGATCCTGCTCCCTTGTTCTAGGATATAACTGGTTCATCCACTACAATCTGTTGATTGATTGGGTATCAAGCAGTATTTCATTCTATACACCTCATCTGCAAAACATTGTTTTTAGGACAGTGGTAACAGTAATTTACATAATATTACAGCAATACAGTAACACAGATGACAACATGACATAACTACTGTTATATTTTTTCTCTTTTCCTTTGTTCTTTGCCTTGATCTTTGCCTCGTTTGTGCATGGACACGTCTCTCATCATGATGATGACTCATTCCCTTCCACATCATTCTACAACCTTCCACTTCCTTCATCATCACACTTACTCCTCCACATAGCCTTGCCAATGCCATTGGCTCCACTTACTCATTTCAGCTTACTTTCTCATTTTGTCATTGTTCCTTGACATTCTATAGCATTCCACAGCTTAGTCATCATAGGGTATATATACCACACTCGCCTGCTGTTGTACCTTAGCTTAGACCTCCTCAATTGTACCCACAATACACTCGGATTCCCTCCTTGCTCCTTGTCCAAAGGTACCAGCCCTTCACCTTCTTGCCATACCGAGCCTCTGTGTGTCAACTCCTTGAGACCTAGCTTCCATCAAGGCTATGTTCATCCCTACCTGGGCCAAGCGTAACAACTACAGTGTAACAACAGTGTGACAACAGTGACTCAGCAACTCACAGCCAGTTGCATGGTTACAGTGCCCAGGTTCAACAGTTGGCAACAGTGGTCTATAGTCCTACAGGTGGGACTAGTGAAATTAACTATGGTAAGCCCTAATCCCTTATGCTAATCAGCCTGGACTTTGCAGATTTTTTACAGTGCAAGGTCACATGGCCAGTCACAGGTATGTTCACTTATCCTGTTTCCTTGCTACTAATTGCCACCCACCACCTGCCACTCACCACCTAATACACAACTACACAGTTGTGTTTACCCAACCACCACCACAACACTGATGACAAGGGTGGCACAACCACCCAGCATGACCCTACCACCAACCTGGACAACTGACATCCCCAACAGCCTACACACCATGATATGTGATAAGGGTGCAACAGTGCATCCACCTCCCACCAGGACAACACACAGGAGGTGCAACCATGCACAGCACACCACCACCCACCACTACAACACATGGGAGGTGCAACCACACACAGCACCACCACCACCACCACAATGGCAGGGAGAGGCACAACTATACATGCCCACTACCCACAGGATGATAAGGAGGGCAGGGTAGCACAATGGTGCACCCACCATCCACCAGGATGATACATGGGCACAACTGCACACAATGTGTCCACCACCCATAGAATAACAACATGCACCACTGCCATCATCACCTTGACAGTGGGGAGGTGTGCAACTGTGCATGACACATCCACCAGGATGATGCATGGGGGGTGCAACCACATATGATGCACCCACCATCCACAGGACATTGAGAAGAGGATGGGGTAGTGTGACAGTACATCTATCACTCACCAGGACGACATGTAGGGGTGCAATGGCATGTGCACCACCACCACTACGACAGCAGGGAGAGGCACAACCGTGCACAGCACACCCACCACCCACAGGATGCCAAGGAGGATGGGGTAGCACAACAGTGTACCACCACCCACCAGGATGATACACAGGAGGCACACCACCACCATAATGGTGCACCCACCACCTACAGGACATTAAGGAAGGCAGGGTAGCACGACAGCGCACCCACCATCCATCAGGACAATATGTGAGGGGGCAGCAGCACATCCACCACCACCATGACACCAGGGAGCAGTGCCACCATGCATGGCACATCCACCACCCACAGGACATTGAGGAGAGCATGGCTGTTGTGGCAGTGCAGAGTCTGGAGTAGAGACAAGAGGAGTGTCAGGGTGTCAGAGGTCCAGAGTTCAGGTAGAGCCAAAGAGGTTGAGAGTTGAGAGAGGGTGTAGGGCAAGGGTTCAGTCTATCTAGCATCTACAGAGCGCCATTAGGCCTACCATCCTGGCTGGTCCATCTGGTGACAAGAGTAAGGCTTGTACTCGCACAAGCATCAGTCATTCATCCACACCTTGTTCACCAACCTCTCTGAGCATAACAGACAACACAGCCTCCAACTCATCCCATCTCTCTTGCCTAGTATGAAGGCAATGTTCCAGCAGTTCTAATAGCACAGTCATTCCTCCCACTAAGAGTAGCTTTCTTCACCCCTCAAAGTAGAGGCTCATTGACCCCTGGACCTTCAGGCATCACGGCGCCACCAGAAACCCCTACAAAGGCGGCAGAGGTGCCCCTCCCCAAGAACTCTTTGGACGAGGAGTACACCACCAAAGTACAGTGCAGTACACCCACCCTAGAATGTACTACCTGCAGAACACTCCAAAGCGTCCATCATACAGTGCAGTACCATGCATGTCACTGCTCTAAACCATTCCAGAAGCAGCACCACACAGGTTACCCTCATGAGACAGGATGGTACCATCTACAGACCTGCACCCTAGAGCACCACCTCTCCACATGCAAACGCAACCAATGCTTGTCATTCCACCAACGTCAGAGAATCCACTGTACACAGATCTGTTCTACAGTGACTATAGGGACAAGAAGGAGGAACCCAGCTTGTGGTTCACTAAATTCCAATGGATCTTACCATTTTCATGGTTGGATGCACAAAAGATTACACATTTTGAGAACCACATTGTACCAAACAGTATGGCTCAGGACTAGTATGACTCATTAGGAGCAGGAGATAGGGCCTCGTTCTTGCATCTCCAGCATGCCTTCTACACTAGATAGCCCCCCACAGAATGACCATCATTCACATGAGCAGAGCAGCGAGAATGCATCAAAGAGCTAGTCCTCCTAGAGGATAATATTGGCAAATAAATTATGCCCACGGACAAACGGAAGGTGTACTATGGCCAGAATATCTGGGCCAATGATGTAGCCAAAATGGCAATGGTAATGGAGGACGCAAATTGGTTCTTGATCAACTACACGCTTAACAACATCCCCAATATCCTGAAGGATCATCTTACCTGCTGATACAACTCCTGGAACAAGTTCAAACACGATATCCACAGCATGCTGGTCAATAAGATCAAACAGGGTAAAGAAATGGCAGCGAAGGAGAGAGCCCAGGACACAGAAATTGTGCAGCTGAGAGCACAAGTGGCAACAGCATCTATTATATTACAGGCACAGGCAGCTTAGCTAGTGTGCATGTACACGTATCCACACTCTGCACCATCATCAGTGACACCCAATATGCAATACACCCAATCAGCACAGGTGTACCAAACCAACAGCTGGACACCTTGTCACCCACCTCTATCCCATGAAGCACTCATCGAAACGTTTGTGGCAATTCACAAGTATCCTAACAACGATGAGGGACAAAGGCAATACAAGGCAGACATAGAGGCATGGCACACTAAGCATGGCCCGGAAGCAGTCCCAACACTTGATAAACCTTACCCTCTATTCCCAGGTACAGCGTCAGTGGGGAAAGACGAATGCTTTGATTGCAGAGAGGTCACTGAGCCTCAGCATCAAAGTGGCAATTGTGACAATCCAGGCATAGCCCCATCTCTCGAGGTTCACTGGCACCAGACTGTGGCAGCAATACTATCAGGCGTTATCCATGAAAGCAGCCATCCCAGTCAACTATGTGGCTCATGTGCCACAATACAGGTATACAGTGCAACCACATACCACTCCGGTATACATTGTACATCCCACAAATGAACCAAATGCACAACATGGGTACTTGGAGAATGGACCATATGCTGAAGAACAGTGGGATGTGGAAAACAAAGAGGGACTATGCCAGTATGCGGACCAACAGTAGTTCCTATGACATGTTTGCAGTGCACTCCAGAATTTCATACTACAATACACAACACTGACTTTTCATTCTCACATACCATTCCCGAAAACTTGATACACATGACTACAACAACTCCATTGCCCACCTCATCTATGCTAATTACCTCCAATGTACATATAGTTTCATATCCTACTTCTCTTTCATCCACTTCCATGCTATCCATCCCTATTCACTCAAACCCCTGACATGATGTGTCATCATACACACCAATTGACACAAGTTTCCAAGATCCTAATGGTGATATATCAATTCCTAATGATACAATCACTGACATGTACATGTTGGATGACTCAGGGAAACCAAGCTTTGCTCGAACAAGCAATCCATTTCTGGCCATTCCTTGTTTACAAGGACCACAAGGCAAACATGTACACTTCCTGGTGGTAGTAAACAATGGCACAATGATCAATGTGATGGACACTGTAGCATATCAACACATCACAAGACATCTATATCCACTAAGTCCCTCTCAGCAAACACTCAGAATGGCAAATGGCTCACTGGTAAAATACACAGGTGTATGGACAGGTACCTTTGAATGGGGCCCATTAAAGACAAGGACAGCATTTGAAGTATTCCCAAGTGGTGGTGCATGGTGTATGCTAATCAGAAAACCCCTACTCAAACAACTGAAAGCATGACAAGACTATGGATCAGATAGTATCACAATACAAAACAATGGGTCCTCACACAGTTTTCATAACTTCTCATCCTTTCGTCCACTGCCACTTCCTTCTTTACTAACAGCAATATCATTTCCAGTAACTGCACAGTTTACAATACCTCCAGTCAAGACAACTTTGCCTGATAAAATGAATAGTGACAACGCAGCCGGAAGCCCACAGACTACTAAAGATATCAAGGATGCCACCATCACAAGCACACCTGATGATAATATACTCATGATGAACATAACGGAGGCAGGCGAATCTATCTTCACTAGACTAACATCACTAGGTCCATTTCACCCGCCTCGAGTCACAGCCATTATCGTGCAACTACACTAGGCGATGTGAACAATGACCAATGGCAATGTATTCATAATCTCATTGAAGAATATGCTGATGTATTTGCTTTATCAGTAAAGGAGGTCAAACTGGTGTTGCATCTCAAGTACCATCTAGATATACCCAATAATGCATCATTCTCCATAAAAGTTAACCAATGCCCACTAACATTTGCACAGAAGGAGTTTTACTTCCCACGCATTCAGGAATTCATAGAAGCAAGTATCCTCAAACTAATACACATTAGCAAGGTCAAGGCCATCTATCCTACTGTTCTTGCACACCGTGCACATGATGCACCAGGTCTTAGCATGGATGAAATACATCAGGAAATCAATGAACAATGCATTGCACTAGGTAAGCCACCAGACCCAAATGTTCCATGACAGGTGAAAAGCACTACTCAGACAGAAGCACCACTGCCAACGAAGAACAAACACAAATGGCACACCACACAAAACTTTAGCCAGTTGAATCACATTTGTCAAACTGTACAAATGCCACAAGGGGATCTATGTGCCAAACAGCAGCAGTTAGCTAATCATTGATACCTATGTGTTATTGACTTTGCATTAGGGTTCTATGCCTTAGAGGTAGAAGAATCAAGCCAGCTCTACCTCTGTATTTATACAGAAGGGATTAGGTACCATGCATACACATGGATGCCCATGGGCATTTTTAACACACCATCTTGGTTCTGCAACATGATCAGGCATGGGTTTAAGGATCTTATTACAAAGCTACGTCTTGAAGCTTTTGTTGATGACAACACCATGGCAGGTGATGAATTCATAGAGCTACTGAATTGCCTACAATCTTTCTTACCTGTTGTCGGGAACTTGGACTCTCTATATCCCTATCAAAAACTTAATTGTTCATGTTGGAGGCGATCTTTGGTAGGTCACGCGTGGGTCACAAAGGTATCCTACCAGACCCCACAAAACTATCAGCTGTCGTCAGCTGGCCAGTCCCAGACACCTTGTTGGACCTTATGAAATTCCTAGGCCTAATGGGTTACTTCCGTTCATTGATCAAGAACTATGCATGAATTGCAAGCCCACTGACTGATTTACAGTGTAACTTAGATCTCCCACAACCCAGTGAAAAAATAGGTAAACGCAAATATTGGCAACTCCTGTGAAACCACAAGCTAGCACCATATTGGACCGCCAAGCACCACAAGACCTTCGTACATCTCAAGAAGTTACTCACTGAGGAGCCTGTCCTTTGTGCTCCTCAATTTGATGGTACGCCCTTCATTCTAATTACAGATGAGTCCAAAGAAGGCTTTGGAGCTGTGCTTCTGCAACGCCATGAAGTCACTCTCTCTGATGGAGAGCAAAGAGTGGAAATGCACCCTATAGGGTATGCATCCAAGCGCACCTCAACAACCAAGGAATGCTATAAACCATACATTCTCAAGTTTGTGGCGTTGAAATTTGGGCTGGATCATTTCAGTGACACCATATGGGGCTTTCCAGTGGAAATCAAGACTGACTGCTTAGCCCTATGAGACACAGTACAAAATAAGAACCCAAACCAGACTCATGCACGCTGGTGGGAAGACATATCCATGTACCAAATCATTGGTATATGCCATCATGCTGGTAAAACAAATATTGCTGCTGACATACTCAGCTGTATGTTCACTGGACAAGAACGCACTGACACAGACGGCAGTGCTTGGATCGTCTGCGAAGACTGGAAGGCATCTCATGGTATTGTCAATGATCTCTTTGGGGTAAATGTGGAACACACAATACTAACCCTAAAGGAGTGCTTTCATGATGAACTGATATTCTTAGAAGTCATTGAGGCCATGTTGAACTTAGATGAGGACAAACTTGAATGCACTTGCAAACGTGCCTGCCACTATGCACATGGATTCTTGATCAAGGATGACCACCTATGGTGTGTTCCGGACGTGAAGTCAATAGTGCATGGGCACGAGTTGAATGCGTATCACAAAAAGAAGTGATTGAGATGGCCAAGCAAGAACACACATCCAACAGTCATTGGGGACGTGATCTTACGAAGCTCAAACTCATGGATCACATCTATAGCCCACGTTTGGATGAATTGATATGCCTTGCACTGGTGCAGTATCATGCAAAAACTTTGGCATCACATATTTACACTCACTTCTATACTCCATCACACGCTGTCACCCCTTTGAATTACTTGTTGCCAACTATCTCTCTGTAAGCATGCTGGCTTACCTGATTCCGGATAATCAGCATATATACCATCTGGGATACTGAGTGGTAATCACTCAGTATTGCAGCCTTTTGGTGTAATGGTTAAGCGCCAGTGGTCTAGCCTTACATTATACTGAGTGATTACGGCTTGTGGGGGCAGGTGTTTGAACCTTGCCTTAGGCAAGTTGCAAGGTATCACCCTTGGGGTTATCAATATATGACCCTCCAACTCAAGTACATTTCTACAGAAACCCTAGGCCTAGCGATTTCAGGCAGCCTGGTGGAAAACAAAGTCTTGATGGACTGGGAGGATGTAAGCATGCTGGCTTACCTGATTCCAGATGATCAGCATATATACCATCCAGGATACTGAGTGGTAATCACTTAGTATTGCAGCCTTTTGGCGTAACGGTTAAGCGCCAGCAGTCTAGCCTTACACTCTCCTTGCCAAAAGGAAAGGGTGGCTATCATACCGTGCTACTCATCCTGGATACCTACTCCCAATATGTCTGGGGCTTCAAACTCAAAACAAGCAGCACCACTCGTACCACCATCAACGGGTTACAGACCATCACCCACATCTTCTGACCCCTTGAGTTGCTCATGACTGACAAAGGATCACATTTTAATAACGGTGATGTACAGGCATGGTGCGAGGCAAATGGCACTAAGCACCACATTACAGCGGTGTATGCACCATGGATAAATGGCCTAGTTGAAGGCACCAATAGCAAACTGCTTGGGTGCCTAAAGCAACTGTGCAGCCCTGACCTAGGAGAGGACCACTATATGGAAACATCACCAGAAAGCATTGCACATAGCTGGCCAGATCACTTTGACATCACCATACAGCAGCTGAATAAATGCATCATCCTGGCATTTCAACTATTACCCAAGGAACTGCTCCTTGGACTCGTAGTAAACACAAACCCCACCTCCATTTCCAATGCTACCAACAAACTCACTAATGACATGGTTGATACACAGATGGCCTATGTAAACCAACAACACCTGGATGGCTTAGATTGTATAGCCATGCATGCGCTACTCCAGAAAGCAGCATTCAACCGTAAAGTTGAAAGAATGCCAGCAGGGCACATAACCTTCCAGCCCAGACAATTAGTCCAAGTCCATGACAGCACACAAGACAACACGCTGTCTACCATGCACAAAATCCTCCCTCAGTGGTCAGCACCACAACAAGTGGTCGAAAAAGGTGGAAACTCCTATATACTACAAACCCTCAAAGGGTTTCCTCTTGGTGGCTGGTTCCATGCGCAACGGTTGCACAAGTTTATTCCATGCAAAGGTACCACACTCACAGCAGAAGAAGGCTGGCTCATAGATAAAGAGCTGAGCAGTGATAAGGAGTGGTTGGATGCAGAGCTCAGAACAAGGGGCACAGATGATGGGACAAAGAGTGCCAATGGACTCAAAGAAGGAGACAACAAAGACTGGCTAGATTGGATAGGAATGGGCGACCCCGGCAGTTCACATGAAGAGGAGGGGGCACATGTGGCAGTGCAGAGTCTGGAGTAGAGATGAGAGGAGTGTCAGGGTGTCAGAGGTCCAGAGTTCAGGTAGAGCCGAAGAGGTTAAGAGTCAAGAGAGGGTGTAGGGCAAGGGTTCAGTTTATCTAGCATCTACAGAGTGCTATTAGGCCTACCATCCTGGCTGGTCCACTACACAATGGTATGCCTGCCACTTACCAGGATGATGCACAGGGGTATGATGGCATGCGCACCACACACACCACCCACCAGATGCCAAGAAAGGCAAGGGCAGCGCAACTATGCACAGCACCACCAGTTGCAAAGCAACTCAGCTGGATCAAGTCTTTGTTCAAAGAAATAAGCTATGATCTTCCACCCTTCCATCTATATGTGGACAATCAAGGTGCTATCTTTTAGGCATCTAAGCCAGCTCAAGAAGGATGCACAAAACATATTGCTATTCTCTATCATTACATCAGGGAATGTGTCCAAGAAGGTTTAATTCAACCTTTCTACATTTGAACTGGAGAACAAAGGGCTGACATATTCACAAAGAATCTTACTCAAGATAGGTTCACAAAGATCAAGGATTTATTGACCCTGAAACCCTATGTGTCATGATTCTTTTGAACAATGGGAAGTGTTGAAGGAACAGCTTGTATCAATAAGATAAAGCATTCATTCGTTGAGTAATGATCAATTAATAGTCTATTTGACTATTTAGGAAGTCTTACATAAGGTATTGACTTCTATTGATCATGATCAATGATCACAGATTAGATAATGTGTTCTACATGAATGCATGAGTTATAGTGACTCAAGGTGAGTCACTATGACTAGACATGACTTATAATGAGTCATACAGGTCACATGGTTTCATTGATTGTTGAATGATCAACAATTTAGAGTTAAAACTCAGTTTAGATTAGACTATAAATAACAGCATTTCATGTAACTAAGTTACAAGCAGTTCAGATTGACCAATCCTATCTAATCTCATCTTCTCCATACTCCTGAATCATTTCACTCAATCCACTGGCTATCACCAGTGATATTTTTAACCAAGTTACTTGCTAGTAGAGTGAGTCTCATCACTCTGCACTATCCCTATCGCTGTCTCTACCCCTCAGACGAGAATACAGATCCTATGTATTTAGCATCTGCTCATCAAGTGGTGGGCATGCTGTTGTGTTGCCCATGCTTCCCTCGTCCTCTTTGTTGCAGAGGTGATGGTGGGCATGTCATTGTGTTGCTTGTGCCCCCTTGTCCTCGTCCTCTTTGTCACAGTGGTGGTGGTGATGGTGATGGCAGGCACACCATTCTGTTGCCTGCCTCCCGTCCTCTTCGTTGCAGTCATGAAGGTGGTGGTCCCCTCATCCTCTTTGTCATAGTGGTGGTGATGGTGGTGGGTGTGCACATGAAAGGGGGAGGTGCATGCCCAAGACAGTGCATGCAGAGGTGAATGGGTCTAGGGTGAGGCACACATGTGAGTAGGTGAACATGCTCACCATTGCACAGTGCACTCATTTGGAGTGTGGGACAGCTGGTGGTGGTGATGGTGCACAAGATGGGATATGGCTTGACTGAGCAGGTGGGAGTAGTGTAGTTGTTGTTAGCAAAAAAAAAGCAAGGCAAAGCATTGATGTCTGTGGCTAAGCAATTCTACAGATAATGATCATTACCTGCACATGATCTATTTGTGCAAAATTTCTCCAAGTCCTGGAGTATTAGGAAATAGTTACTACACTTTATTAGCTACTGTATCTATCCTAGTAATGTCTGAAGTGCTGTCAAAAAAACAGCCTCTGTCAACAGGTGGCACAGTGACATAACAATGTGACAGCTGTAAAATCACTATACCTAAATGGGTGATTTGCTAATATTCTCACAGCAGGCACAATATTCTCCAGCATCCTCCAGAGAGGCTCCAGTACTCCTAGTCTGTCATAGTCCTGTCATCAGCTGGAGCCTTAACTAAGGGAAAAGGTCATTTTGCTGGTGTAAGGGGAGGCCAGTCAGTATTCCAGGTTGCATTCAGCATAGATCAACATGATATGACAGTAGGGTTTGCTGAGCAAGAGTGACCAGCATGCAATCAGCTTGGGATTGCATTCATCAATATTGTCAGTGAGCAGGTAGCAGTAGTACCTTCCAAATATGGCAACCTCCCACCATTCACACGTTGAATCTCTGCTCAAAATTTACAGGGCTATGTTACTTGCAGGCGACATAGTGAACACCATGGGTAACCCATGGGTATCTGGGAGCCAACCCTGATCCATACCCACCAAAACCCATACCCACAGCTGTGGGTATGGGTTTGTCACACTGAAATTGACCCATGGGTTTGTATAAAAACTATTTACCTACTCTACAATGACTTGTGCTCCATCACCTGCACATCGGCGCGTCACTGTGCCCCTCCCCATTGTCGTCATCAGTGGTGCAGTGCACTGTTGCATTCCCTCGCCCCCATTGTCATCGTGATGGCAGGCACCGCATTGCATGCCTCACCCTCGTTGTCGCTGGTGTGTCCTCCCTGCTGTGGTTGTCAGCGATGTGGTGATGGGTGCGCTGTTGCGCTCCCTCGCCCCCATTGTCGCTGCAATACGGTAGTGGACACCATGTTGCATGCCTTGTCATCGTCGCTGGCACATCCTCCCCATTATCGTTGTTGGTGGTGTGGTGATGGGTGCACAGTTGCACAGTTGCGCTCCCTCGCCCCCATTGTCATTGCAGTGGTGGTTGGTGCCATGCGCATCTCGCCCTCGCCATCGTTGTCATCTGCAGTGTGGTGATGGGTGCGCAGTTGTGCTCCCTCACCACCGTTGTCGTCGCAGTGGTGGTGGGTGCTGTTGCACTCCCTTGCCCCTGTTGTTGTCGCAAATGATGTGGCAAGGTTGGCGCAATGTCGTGCACCCTCACCATTGTTGTCGTTGTTGCTGTTTTGGTGGTGAGCACATTGTTGTGTACCCTCGCCCTTGTCATCGTCGTCGTCGTCAATGGTGTGGCGAAGTAGGCATGGTTGCACGCCATCACCGTTGTCATCGTTGCTGGTTGGCCCACCTGAGTTTCCCAAGCGGGGAGCCTAGTTAGGCTTGACCTTATTTGTACTTGTTAAGCCTAGTTAGGCTCCCAAACCGAAATTTCCAACACCGGCCATAAATACTGCCCCAAATATACCTTAGCATGGGTCCTGGCTGTCGGCAAAGCTGTGACATGTTCCAGCACATTTCAGCAAGGTTAACTGT
>JBBPUD010000350.1:0-25567 GCA_038094475.1 Phylloporus aff. rhodophaeus
ACAATATCCACTGCACTATATCCCTGTTCCCAAAGTTCATTCAATCTTTCCAGTGCACTATCGATATCGCTCTTGGTGCACGATTTGATGATGTTCTGGATTATTACAGGATGCGGCTGGTCACAGACTTTGAACACATTCTCACCCGACACGAAGCCAAAACCGGAATGTGTGGATTGTAGGTTGTTGATGGCTTGTCGCATATCGCCCTCGCTTGTGAATATGAGCGCGGTTAAACCATCATCGTTATGTTCCACCTGTTTGTCTCATACTCAGTAGACGCTCGCGATGGAAAACCAGTACCACTTCACATTTTCCATCTGGCATATCTCCATCAGGCGTTTTAGTATCTCCGTATCCCTCAACTTGGCATAACGTAAGATAGCGCAACGACTCTGTATAGGTTCTATGATCTTGCTGGACATGTTGCAGGCCAAACAGAAGCGTGTAGTGTTGGAAAATATCTCCATTGTTCTCCGGAGGGCTTGTTGGGCACCAGCAGTCATGCTGTAATTGGGTCAAGTTTATCGTCTTATCGTCGGACAGGCACTACACTAACCTGTCTGCCTCGTCAAGTATCACGATTTTGTGTCTTCCATGCGGAAGAGTTACTTTCTTCTGCGCAAACGCCTTTATTTTATTCCGCACAACATCGATGCCTCTTGAACGGGGATGTGAGGAACCATAAGTGGCAAAAAATGGGTGCCAACCTTTCATCTGAAGCATTCAGCTCTAATACACCTTCCTTGTATGCGTCCCCAAGCAACTGGTGTGCCAAACAATGGATGCTAGTTGTTTTGCCGATGCCAGGAAGTCCCTATTTAAGAACAGTCACGACGTACGGTTCGCGCGAGAAGGAGGGAGAATGTCTACAGAGATAATTATATGTGGGCAGTTTCCGTCCCTTGCTATCACTTTCAAGCGTTCAATCGTGTCTGCGTTGCCGACGACATCATCCAATGTTTTTGGTCTGTATTTTTCAACCCTGGGCAAAGGCGTAAGCTATTTAGCCTCAGTATAAGGGCACTAACCAAGGTAGTTCGTATGCAGTGGTAGCTGCACCGTTGGCCGGTCCCTTGCCCTTTGCCGATGTGGTAGCCATTGAAGGACCTGACGCGACGCGTGACAAGACTCTAGGTGTGACCGCTGTGACTATGCGCGTTTAGGATGGTCTGCCAGGTGTTCAGCTCAGGTATATCGCTCCCTTTTACTTGGCCATACACTCAACTTTTTTCAAGTCAAGCGTTTTGTGTCCAAGAAGGCTACAAATGTATCCACCGCCGCTGTCCTCCCAAAGCCCCGGCTTGACTATCGCGCTATCTCAGAGTCCATAATTTACAAGTCACACAATGCCTTTAACCGGAATTTCCCTTTGCCGGTCGGTGCGCTACAGTCTATCTCCCATTCTTATGCAGAGCAGAAGGAACTCTCCGGAAGACTTGACTTCAAGCGGCACACACAATCCATTCTTGGCGATCGTATCCGTACAATCAAGAATCCAACAGAAAAGCATGGTATCCTCAGCGAGGCTAAAGCATTAAAGGTCGAAGTAAACCAACTCGAAGAGAAGTTAGCTGCCGTGGAAGAAAAGCTCTTGGGGCTCGCATTGCAACTGCCAAACGATACGCATCCAGAAGTTCCTATTGGTCCCGAGGATGCTGCCGCTGTTCTGTCTACCCATGGACCTCCCGTCACGTCGTCCGATTCGAAACGTGACCACGTCACTGTTGGACGCGCACTGGGGTTATTCGATTTCGAAGCTGCTTCAATCGTGACAGGGTCTTCATGGTACTACCTCCTCAAGGAAGCCGCTTTGCTCGAGAATGCTCTCACAAATTATGCGATATCGATTGCATTGAGACATGGCTTTCAGTTCGTAACGACCCCTGATGTAATTCGTGAGGATGTGTCCTTGCGTTGCGGGTTCCAACCCAGGGATCACTACTCTGACCATCCTTCGTCCCAAACGTACCAGATTGCGGACGCATCTCCCAAGCTTGTACTCTCAGGTACGGCTGAAATCCCCCTTGCAGGAATGTTTGCAAATAAGATTTTTGCCGAGCATACACTGCCCATAAAGGTGGTTGGGCTTGGACGCTCATTCAGGGCCGAGGCTGGCTCACGCGGTGCTGATACCCGTGGCCTGTACCGAGTCCACCAATTCTCAAAGGTGGAGCTTTTTGTCGTATGTGAGGAGGACGCAAGTGCACAGTTTTTGGAAGACATCCGAAGAATTCAAGTAGAAATATTCGAGGGACTAAACTTTCCCTTCCGGTAAGACCCCTTTTGGAACGTTACAGCGCCTATTTCATTTGCGTCTTTCTTTCAGCGTCTTGGATATGCCCACAGAAGAACTCGGAGCTAGCGCGTACAGAAAATACGACATTGAGGCATGGATGCCGGGGAGAGGCGCTTGGGGTGAAATTTCTTCAGCTTCGAATTGCACGGACTACCAGGCACGACGTCTTCATATTCGGTATCGGCGATGTTTTGCGCCGTCTAGCCAGACGCAAACGTCTATTCCTTTTGCACATACCCTCAATGGTACTGCCGCTGCTATCCCGCGGCTGATCATCGCTTTGCTAGAGAATGGAGTATGGTTTGATGAAAGTGGGAAACCAACACGTCTCGATCTTCCCTCGATTCTCAAACCGTTCTGGTTGGGAACTTCGGATATCATCAGATGGAGCTGAGGCGCGTGCTGTATGTAACTTGAATGCGGATACAATGCACCGCTAGGTGATACCCATGTGTGGACAGACGGGAGAACAGATGTGAGCTCCACCAAGCGTGTGTCATATCGTACTGAACTCACTTGCTAGCGCATACTACACCAAAATTTGACAACTGACATCCATAGAACCGTTGCAGCCGCAGTAGCTCAGCTTCGCAGCCGCGGCTGTTGGGTTCCACACCACTGCGCTTTGATACAATGAGGGTTATCTATAATCTAATTTAACCTTGCTCGACTGTGGCCCCAGGCATTTTCAAAATAAATGGGTGAAAACCTGTCACCGTGGATGTGAAGTTCACGCAACCTCCGCCAGGTGAAGGTGACCCTTCAATCGGTCAACAGCGTGTGTTCCAGTAATCATTAGAGTCGTGTCACTGATCTCATGCCGTCGTCAACGCCGCATCGCAGTTACTAGTTGAAAATGACGAACAGCAGATTTGTCTTTTGGTCAGGTCGGGGTAAAACGGGACTCAAAACATGCGTTTGAGATCAGTTGTGACAACATCAAGCTGTTTTTTTTTCCGTTTCAAAGTAACAGGACACAGGACAATTCCGATACGGTATCTACAGTTATGGGAAATGATACCACATGGAACCAGGATGAAACCAGCTCCAACCAATAAAGGTACAGGCGCGCAGCATTAGGATGTCACCACGGCCGACAGAACAAAGGGCTTGAAATCGGTGTAAGTTCAGTGCCCTATGTGACATACAAATCTAAGAACGGAAATTAGTGGCTCCAGAGCACGGGTCTTCAAAATCCGAAGAATCTGAAGATCAGATACACCAAGGAACCAAGGAATCGAATTGCGGACAGTCCGGCGCTGTATAAAGTACATTCAAGGCGAGGTCAGCAATTTCACAGTGGGAATCATTCGTGGACTTACAGAGCGAAGAAAAGGAAACTGAGGTATGGGTTGAAATTGGAAGACTGTGAATTTTCTACATGCTGATTCACCCAATTTAAAAAGGCGGAGGACGTGAACACCAGAATCATGACCCTAATCGCCGATCATCAGAAAGAGATTACACGAAAATGGACAATACGTGCATGTTGGTGGCAACCCATGTAAGAACTACATTCGTACGACTGCTGCGATCTCGGTCTGCCTGTTTGGTTGCTGCGTCGCGGTGTTCTTTGGCCTCCGGTGGCCTCACTTTGAGTGCAGCACGTGACGCAGCCCACAGTTGATCAACATCTTCACGGGCAGTGGGGACTTCGACTTCCATCATCAGTTTACCATCATCACCTTTGATCTTCTTGGCACCGCCCAAATCCTTTGCGGCGGTATTGTCACCTTTGGTACCCCTGCAAAGGAATGAGCGTTCAGCAGTCAAAGGCAAGGAAGTCGTACCATGTGACATCGTGCAGGTTACACATTGCGTACATCACTTCGGAAGTAATTTAATTTTGGTGGTGGTCAGTTCTGAAACTACTCACTGAGGATGTTAACATCTTTTCACGGTCATATAAGTAATTTTATTCGGACGGCAATTAGAAGCAGACTTACAGCTGGGCAGGAGGAACATGTACTGAATGAATGAAGTGAACATGTGCCACGGTTCGAAGTGCATAAGCGAGGAGATGAGGTAGAGGCCATAAGTTGCCGCTAGGGAGATCACGATCTCCCGGAATGCTTGGTTAGTGGCGACTAGGCTTTGTGGCATTCAACAAGCAGTATGAAGCAAGTCAACTTATACATACTGGCCAACACTTTTCCAGCCAGCGACGGAATGAGGAACCGCAAGATATACCGTGTAGCCGGCACACCATAAAGTGATGACGTTACAGAAGCCGAAAAGGATCATGGCGAGTGCATAAATCCACTTCGATCCCTATAACAGTACCTTAATCGCACGTCAACATGCATATATGGCTAGCCTACCTGGGGTCGGTTCCCAAGTGAACATACTGTAGTGACGAAGAGGAGGGCGATGTATAACTAATGAAAACATAGGCTTTCAGATTACGATGCAAATATCAGTTTGCCCACCTTCAAGAATACCTCAAATATAACTTGACCAACTCCCGAGGCAAGAAAGTTGAAGGCATTGTTAACTCCGGGGGCCGTGGCAGACGAGACCAACTAATCACTATTTAGAGCCTCTGAACGATGATGAAACTTGACTACTTACGAAGAAAAAGGCAAGGTAAAAGTTGGCAAGAGAAGTCCAGGTGAAAAGAAGTTGGACAGCATTGTAGATAAATTCAATCTAAGTGAGACATTAATATTTTAGCGATACTGGAATCGACGGCACAAAGCTATGCACCTGGAGAACAAGCATCCGAATAGGATTCTGCCCCGATGTCCAAATCTTGTAGAAGAAAATGGTTGAGTGAATTGAGGCAAAAAGTGACCCATTCAACCATCTACGGCGTTGCGAAATGAACTCGGGAACCTGTCTTTTTGTCAGAGGAAGATATTGGACTGTGAGAATTTCAAGTTACCGTTGTGGGCACATCAGTGGACGCCTTTGCACTTTTCACATATTTCAAGCTGCGAGCCCTAGGTCTCAGTACTTGGTTCCAACTTGAGACACGGTAAAGAAACTTACACCCATCCCTCGCGCTTCTTCGTCACAATCTCGAAGCACAAGATACGGTCTTCAGCGAGATACATGTTACGCTCTGAACGGGTATTAGTAACCACCTAGAAGTAAAGTCGAGAAAGAACTGACCGAATAGTCCGGCGTTACTGATACCTCCGCCGTGCATTGCCTCCCCTTTGAAGTACGAAGCAAGTGGACCCTTACCATCAGGCCCATTCAAAAGCGCTTTGTATCTGTATGCGCTGAATGCACCCGGCAATACACTAATATAACCAAACACGCTCTGTAGAAAGTCAGTGAATCGAACAAACCAAGCAAATTACCGCCGTACTTCAAGTGGTTTATCAAGAATATTGGACATTTTGTACTGGAGGTCTGTTAAGCAAGAAGACAGTGGCAAAGATGGGCGCTTACCTCAAAGTTCTGTGAAGCTGCGAGAGGACTGATGAGTAGCAGTGAGCAACCTCTGCCAGTATCGACACAAATTCTGAGAATAGAGCGTTAGTCACAAGTCTAGCATCCGACAGGGTGACCCTACTCTCCGCATGCTCCTCCTACATTCGAGTGCTTATCGAAACCTGCACGGTGGTTAGTGAGGAACGAAGGAGAAAACATTCCTTACATTTCCAGAGCTCATAGATCGAAGTTCCAGTTGGTTTTGTTCCGACATCCAAGAGTATGCAAACTGATAAACCTATCTCAGGGGAGGGTAGTCAAACCAGGACGTTTTCTGCGTACCGTTGGGGTTAATCAAAGGACCGAAAGCATTGAAGAACCACCGATGGCTGTTTAGCTTCTTCTTGTTCTGTTCCTTCAAGCAAAATATGATCTGGACTGGGCAAGCACCAGAAGAGACCTCGCCCGACTCCGTGACCATAACATTTGTTGTGTATCTGAGACGAAGATTGTATACTTTATATCCGCGACAAATGAGGAGCACTCACTCAAAGATGTGTGCCGTTACGTCTTTACCCGCTACAGAGTCCTTAGCAATCCCTTCCTGGTAACAACCCATCTAGCCCAACAGCTTAGTGTAACGAGGGACGACAAATATGGTGAACTACTGTACTAATGTAAGAACTTGCAGAGTGCGTTTGTTGATCTTGTTGCGTCCGTCAGAAACAATGCACACGACCACCTTTTTCCAGCCCTCTGGGCCCCAGGTTTTGGAACGACTCCTGCTGCAAAGATGGGTAATGTTCTTGATAACCCTGCGAAAAGATCAACAATAGTATTATTGAAAGAAATACAAGCGTACGCATTCATTGTTTTGACGAAGAGAGTTTCGTCTTCGTTGTACATTGTCATAACAATGAAGAGCTCGGTACGGCGGCCATATAGATATGGTCGGAGGGAATACTTTCTGCGCACAAACTCATCCGGGTCACAGGTAGCGGCAGTGTACCTCAGCTTTGTCATTTCTTCGACATCGGACATCGTTTTCGGAATGATATGGCTCGGTACATGCGCGTCGAGGACAAGATTTCCGTTCTGAAGCTCGACCTGACGAACGGAGCGACGTTTCATGAGTTTCTCCCTCGCAACCGAGTAGCCGATGCTCATCTCCCTGATCATTGGAGACTGAACGGGAGGATAATTGGGTTGATGTGCACGGTAATCGTATGGCAAGTTTGGACGACTGGCATTGTACTCGGGGTTAAGATGGGCCTGTGAGCCATGCCCGCTGCTGTACAAGGAGTGGGTCGACTTGGTGTCCCACTGGGTATCGTACTCGTACTGGTTGATGGGTGGTGGTGGGTAATCTGGAACGAGAGACTGGGGCGGCGCCTGGCCATGGGGATAGTAAGGATCGTGTTGCCGAGTGTAGGGCATGGAAGGAAGTGAGGAAACAAAAGTCCGCTCGACGACGACAGCGAGCTCATTCCCTTGGCGAACGTGACAGAATAATATAAAAATAAAAATAAAATAATAACAAGCGTTATTATTCATTTCAAACTCCGAATTCTTTCGGCAGTGTCTTTTATTCCCACGGAGGCGCCAGTGTTGTTCTCTCCCAAAGTCCTCTTTCTCCTTCTCTTCCTCTTATTCTTGCCATCCCCGCTCCTCCTCCTCGATCTCCCTCTTCCACCTCGTACCCCATTCTTCAGTACACTGGTGAGCCACTCGTTTCTTTTCTCTCCCCCTCCCTACACCAGACAGCGACGTTTCGCCTCGAGGCTACCACGTTGACTCTTAACTCTTTGAGTCTGGAGTCCACAACGAGCGCCTTTGAAATCTTTTGGCCATATCCCTCTTCTTGTTTCCCCCCTGCCCTTGTTTGAGCACTCCACATATCTTTCCCACATTGAGGCGTCAGCCACTTTTGCTGCGTCTACGCCGCTTTCCCCTTTGTCATCTTGTTCTCTTCCTGTGCTGTCTTTCTTACTGTCCTTCATCTCAGTGAACATCTATCCAACCATGGCAGACGCTCCCGCCCACAGACTGGACCTGCGAGTTGGTGGCAAGTACCGGCTAGGCAAAAAGATCGGCTCCGGTTCCTTTGGTGCGTGGCTTTTTTTTTCCCGTCATATTCATTTTGACCACCCCGCCAGGTGATATCTACCTTGGGATTAACATCATCTCCGGCGAAGAGGTCGCCATTAAGCTCGAATCCGTCAAGGCCAAACACCCCCAGCTCGAGTACGAGTCCAAGGTGTACAAGACACTCGCAGGCGGTGTCGGCGTTCCCTTTGTCAGGTGGTTTGGCACCGAATGCGACTACAACGCAATGGTTTTGGACCTCCTCGGTCCCTCTCTTGAGGATCTCTTCAACTTCTGCAACCGCAAGTTCAGTCTTAAGACAGTGTTACTCCTCGCTGACCAATTGGTAATCCTAATTTCCGCTGTGTTATCTTTTCGCTTATCCTTGATTATAGATATCTCGTATTGAATACATCCACTCCCGCAATTTCATCCATCGCGACATCAAGCCAGACAACTTCTTGATGGGTATCGGAAAACGTGGCAACCAAGTAAACGTGATCGATTTCGGCTTGGCCAAGAAGTTCCGTGACCCCAAGACCCATCTCCATATTCCCTATAGGGAGAACAAGAATCTGACCGGTACTGCTCGTTACACATCGATCAACACACACTTGGGCGTTGAGCAGGCCCGTCGTGATGACTTGGAATCCCTCGCGTACGTCCTCATGTATTTTCTTCGCGGTGCCCTCCCGTGGCAGGGTCTCAAGGCCGCAACGAAGAAACAAAAGTACGATCGCATCATGGAGAAGAAGATGACTACGCCTACCGATCTTCTCTGCCGTGGATTCCCTAACGAGTTTGGCATTTTCTTGAACTACACACGTGCTCTTCGCTTTGATGATAAGCCCGATTACTCGTACCTTCGCAAGCTCTTCAGGGACCTTTTTGTTCGCGAGGGCTTCCAATATGATTATGTCTTCGATTGGAGTGTCCAGCGAGGTGCACCGGATGATGGCAGCACTGGTGCGAGCCAGAAAGCTTCGGCTGGCAGGCGCAAGGTCGTCCAAGAGGAAGAAGAACATCGTGCAAGTGACAGGATGTAGGTGCCCACAAATTTTCCGTTTTTCCTATGTTCCGTGGGGCTGAAACTATTTGATGTAGGCTTCGCTCGCACACACGTCAGCAACAGGCCAATGCTCCTGGTGCAGTAGGGCAGCAACGTGGCACAACCCGTGGTAGGGATGGCGATATGTGGTGAACGCGTGACATTCCGTTGTTTCTTTATTCGAGCGGGGCACGCCCCGGGTGCGGCCGAGATTGGGGGCGGAGGGAAGTTGCGGAGGGTGCTCGGTCGTTGTTGGATATCATTCATAGATGGTCGGTCGCGGGATGCGAGCCCGGTGAGGATGAAGTGGAAGGAGACAGTCTTGGTGCGCCATGTCGAACACAGCTCATGATTACGCTCACAAGTCAAGTCAATCACCTGCTTCCCCCTCTTGGCACGCACTGCTTCACAAGGATAACCGCGGCCAACCACCATCGATGAAATAGTTGCCTCACCATATGTATAGCACGGACGCTTTTTTCCCTTTCACGCCGTTGGAGTCTCTTCAAGTCTTTGGCGGCCGCCTAATTTCCTTTTTCGCATACGCAGCCTCATCACCACTAGCGCCCGCCCATTATCGATTGATACAGATTGGTCCTTTGTCGGATTTATGTTCATTCCTCAATCTTCACAACGTGATTGGTACATGTTTCATCTTCCTCTTCATCACTAAACGTGCACTTTTTTTTCCCATGTTCCACTTGCTCACATCTCCCGTTATTTGTTGTCCTTTCGTCTTCCCTTCATGATCGTGAAGGCTTGTCAGATGAGAGAGGGCTCCGAGACGAGGTGGGTGGAGAGGATTGGGACTGGAGAGGGTATGGTATTCAGTTTGGGTGTTAGCTAAGTTAATGAATTTGGCGTTTTATGTTGACCATGTCCATTTTTGTGTGATAACTTTTTTAACCCGACGATGTCACAGGAAACGCCCGTTGCGCGACGGCTGAGGACGGTCAAGCACATCATCATCATCTGCTCGGGGAAGGGAGGCGTTGGAAAGTCGTCTGTCGCTACCCAGCTTGCGCTTACTCTCCATGCCCTCTCTTCGCGTCCCCGCGTGGGTATTCTCGATGTCGACTTGACCGGTCCATCTATACCTCGCATGCTTGGACTTGACGGGCATGGCGTCCATCAAAGCAGCGACGGGTGGGTCCCTGTGTACGCAGACGCGCAACTCGACGGCGATCCGAGGTTGGCATGCATGAGCGTCGCATTCTTGCTCAAGAAGAAGAGCGACTCCGTTGTTTGGCGTGGCCCGAAGAAGAATGCGATGATTCGTCAGTTTCTGAGCGACGTCCGATGGGGAGAGCTCGACTATCTCGTTATAGACACCCCACCAGGTGTGTGGATTCCCATTGAGCGTCGAGTCGGAAGACTAGAGGTGTTATTCTCAGGCACGTCTGACGAGCATCTGTCACTCCTGGAGCACCTGGCACCTGCGCAGGCAAAGCTTTCAGCGGTCATTGTCACGACACCGCAGGCAGTGGCCCTGCTCGATGCGATAAAGTGTCTTTCGTTCACGCGTGCCGTCAAGCTTCCTGTGCTGGGGCTGATTGAAAACATGAGTGGATATGTGTGCCCGTGTTGCGGGGAGATCAGCAACGTGTTTTCGTCCAAGGGGGGCGAGGAGATGGCGAGACGGGAAGGGCTGGCCTTTCTGGGTGCACTGCCAGTTGACACCGAGCTTGTGACGCTGCTGGATGCCGCTGAGACAGGCGAGACAGGGCCGGATGTGGCGATCGAGTTCAAGGCGGGTGAGATCCTGCACAAGTACGGTACCACGTCGTCTGCACGGCTGTTTGCGAGCATTGCAGCGCGAATTGTTTCGAACCTTTTCGAAGCGTAGATCAGTTAGAGAACGATGGAATAAGTACAATTGAGCGTGTGGTTGTGGACTGGGAAAGTTGTCGTAAGGCCAGCCACGTTTTTCATGATCTCGTTTGACTTTCTTTTCGTTTTTCGCCTCGTTCATGACCGCTTTGTTCCATGAGTTTTGACGACTGATTCTTCCTTTTTACCAGCGTGTATTTTATCCTGGCAGGTCACGCGAACGCACATGTCCGTTGACCTCGCCCACCTCAGTTGGCCGTCTTCGCGCTCCACGCCACGTTCAGCTCACCACCCACCCGTATCGTTTTATAATGTCCACAGTCTCGGCCTTCCCGTTTCCAGTATGTAACTATCCTCCCCACCTCTGCCAAACTCAGCCGTTTCTAGACAAAGCCCCACCCCGCAGAGGGCGCTCTCCTTCCTCTACCATGACCATCCGCCGACAAGTCGCGTCCCCACGCGTCCCAATGCTCCTTGATGACGACCCCTTTGCTGCCCTCCACTCACCACGCGCCCTTTACCGCCGTTCTAGCCATCTCTCCCGCTGGCTTTCCGAGCTCCAGTCATCCACAGCCGCCGATGCCCTCGAGCTTTCCCATGTCGATCCTGTTGGTACTCAGAGTCATCCGTACCTTGCCTACCCCCACATGAGTGTGGCTGCCCTTCGCCACAGCTCAGACGACGACGACGACGACGATAGTGTACACGATTATGTGGTCGTCGACCAAGACATCGCGCTCGAGTGTCCGCCAGACGATGCGCTAAACGATCGGGTTCGTTATCTTGGCTTCTTGACCACATGTCATCTAACGTGTTATCAATAGCCATCGCATGACTCTTCACCGCCAGATATATCAAGTTCCCGATCAACAATCCGACTTATCAACCCTCAGTCATTACGACACCTCCATCTCTCAAGACGTTCCGTATCACCCTCCCCGAGGGCTGTCGTGTCTCACGGTCCTTCCAGACGGTCTATGTTCCATCGACCATCCCGTAGCGATCTCACTATAGGCGCAACCAGCCCTTATCATTCACGAAGCACGAGTCTCCAAACATCTATACCACAAAATGCGTTCGAAACCCCAGCTGCTCCTCGCACCTCCTCGTGGCGGTGGCGACCGAGTGTTCTTGGCCACTTCTCGTCCGCATCTATACCAGACACAGATACCCGTATAAGTCCCGGAGATTCGACTACTGACCGATCACGGCCCAGCATGTGTTCTTCAAACACCTGTTCCACTATCACTACTCCTACAACTATGTCTCTTCACGAGGATGGTGAATCTCCAGAGCCATCGACACCGCCATCCAAAGCATCGTCCCTTTTTGGTTCACTGCGTGTCAATTCACAGGTTAGGGGCACGTTGTCCCAGCCCTTCTTCAAAAGTGACAGTGGTTCCGCATCATCTCCGTCCTTGCGTCCGCTATACCCTGCTTCTGCACCACATCTTCCGGACCGACAAACTGCATCTCCTTCGTCACCAAAGACTGGAATAGCCCGCTTATCATTTGTTTCAAGATCCCGGCAGAGCCAGTCAGGAGGCCTCAATCAGATCTTCGTAGAAGAGCCTGACGATTCGCACCCACATGTCTTGTTTGCTGGCAAGTCCGGCGGGCCTCGGCTTTCTTTGTCCTTGCCAAGTTCAACAAGACAGGCCAAGAAAAGGAAGCTCGTCGTCAGTGGTATCGCACTGAACGATACAAGACGCTTGGATGCGATCCAGGGATGGTGCCAAGTACGTTCCATCAAATCGGTATTCACACTTGCCTGATTTTCTCTTCTTGATATGCAAGTCCTTTGGTGAAGTTGATCAAATCACGCGAATGCCCAACGGTGATCTGCACATCAATTTCCAGAAAGCCGAGGTCGCAGATACCGTACGTAGACTTCTTCATCTGTTAGCTGACGTCTAATGTTGTTGCAGGTATGTCGCGTGCGCGCACAAGTCCACATCGCTGGAGTTGGTAGTGTACATTTATCCTGGACCACAAGAAACAAACGAACGTAACAAGTCCCCACGTCAGTTCCATGTCTCTCCTTGTTTGTAAAGGCATGTTATCCGTCGACTGACACCCATTGTTTGACTCACCCATTGTTAGTGTACAACGCAAGCCTACGTTTTACACCCCTACCTAATCCTATCTAGACCCACTGCTGTCTCACGACATAATAATTTACGTATGCATTTGCGGCAAGTGTATTCCATGATTCCATGTATGTCCGTGTGTAAGATGTCTCTTGGTTCGACGCTAACACGAAGTTGACAGATGCGCCTCACGCTCATTGATTCCATTGCATTTTCACGTATTCCAGATCCATCCGTATACCCCTCGCAACGGAACGATATTAGTATAATCACACTTTTTCGTTCATGTCACTTGATTCCCCCTTTCGTGTACCTTTTTGACCGTGATCATTCCTTTGATTCCATTCGCTTTGGACAGTTGGTGATCGTCATCTTGACTTTTTCTTGTCGACATGCCATATAATATCTCGGCTGATGGATAACACAACCACGACGCCACGTTGTTCTCGTTGGTGAGATGAAATGGGACATGCATTGTCAAGGGTTGGGACGTATTTGGACCCTGCCTTAGAAAAGCTGGCGATACTTTTTCTCCGTGCAACGTTGTTCTCTGTGACGTCGCCTATATACCCGGATATCTTGCCGGTCGAACCACCTGGCGTTCCTCGTTGTCCGAGCTTGGCAGGCTTTGATCATATCACAGGACTAATCACCTTCATGTATCGTGTTCTATTCCATCTACTTTGAGACAGTTGCTCTTTGGACTGCATGGGAAGTCGCGGAAAGGGAAGCGTACCGTACACTAGCATTCCTACGTATTTCGGTTTCATCCACCAGCATCCAAAGAACACATAGCTTCGACCACGATAGGAAGAGACGAAATAGAACATGCCAAGTGGTGAGTGTGAAAGGATCCAAAGTGTCAACATGGCAGGTCCATGCAACAATTACGCATCCCACACTAATTTTTTCAAGGGCCAATGTAACTTGAAGAAACGGAATGAATCTACAAACCGAAATAGAAAGGAAACTACGCAGGGTTACCCTGGTCCGTGTTCCAGCGCTGCCAATTGGCGTCCGTGGGTGCCTCCGGCAAAGCCATCTGAGGTGGTTGAATATCTAGTGGGGGCCGCGGCGCCTCGAAAGAAGTCTTGTTAAACCGGCCACCCGGTCCACGCGCAAAGTTATTTTTATGATACTGAGCGTGATTGTCTCGACGATAGTGTCGGCGAGAAGGCACTACGTTACGCTCTAAATTTGATCCCACCTGCATCGAGGCTGGACCTCCCACCGGCGATGTGGAGATCCGCCGGCCAGGTACTCCGTGACCGTTCCCCAATTGTGGTGGAGCTCCGTGCCATGTATGACCCGGTACCCAGCCATGAGCTCCCACTGGATGAAGAGGTGGAACCGGGAGTGGGGGGTTGATGTAGGGATGAAAGATGATCGCCTGTGGGCGAATAGGAGGTGGGGGGTATGGGCGCCAAGTCACTGGAGCCAGCCCTTCAGTTGATCCGGGATTGGTAGGTGCTTGGCTTTGTTCTTGATTTCCAGCCATGTATTGGTTTAGCGCATCAGGGGGATAGACCGGGACAAGCATTCCCTGATCACCCTGGATAAACCCGGTTGGGACTAGGGGGGCTTGGGTGTGAAACAGAGTAGGATTGTTGGCAACTCCCTGATGAACAGGTGCGGCCTGGTTCGCGTCGGAACCATGGATAAATGGAGGAGGATACGGCATAAATGCCTACGGAACGGTTAACATATCAAAAGAATACCACTGCAAGTCACATACAGGATAGGTGGGACCGAAGGGAATAGGGGAATACGAGGGAGCTCCATTGTTATCTGAACCTCCGCTCTGCGGTGGAGGTGGAGCTACAGGAGGAAGGGGATAGCCAGGGTAAGGTTGGCCCGCAAAAGGTATCTGGTACGGAAACTGAGGGGCGTAATTTGGGATCCATCCCTGGAAGTACTGGATAGTGGGCGTTGGGTACACTGCCGGCAACGCTGCAGCTGCCATAGATGACTGGGAAGACACGACTATCGTATCCGGAGGAGCAGGTTCACCCTGCCTGACATCCAAAGATTTTTCTGCTTCACAGGCATCCTTGGTTAGATCAGGCTCTGGGTCATCGGCGGGTGGGATCTCGGATGGTAGAACCCCAGTCTCTTCCTGTACTTCGTTCAGGTTGCAGGCTTCACCAGGACTGCGCTGAGCAGGTAAATCCATAAGCTGTAGGTCTGCCATATTGGCAGCGATATCAACGCTGGACTTCGGTAGTTTTGGATTGACACTAAAGTCACCACTTGGAGTGGGTGGTCGTGGCTCTGGTTTGTTGAGTATTGGTCGCCAAGAAGAGCGGTAAACTGGATTCCAATCCCGTAGTTGGACCCGAATCAAGCGGCCATCAAGTACCCGATTGTGCTGAAAGATTGAATTCAGACGCAAATAGCCAAGTAGAAAATGGACACACTTCTTCCTTTATAGCCCGAGCGGGAGCTTCGGTGTTATTAAACTTGACAAATGCAAACGCAGAGCGTTTGTTACCTGCGGAAGTACTAGTCAAGGATGTAACAACCAAAAATAAACAAAACATACTTGGCCGAACAACCTTGACTGCCTGTATTTCTCCATACTTTGAAAACAAGGCACTAACCTTACCTTCATCCCAAGCATTTGGTCCAGACATCTCTAGCCCACCAACGAAGATGGTCGTGGGATCGACAGCAAGATCATTGCACTTCTCTTGCGAGAATTTCTGGAGAGAACCCTGACTATCATAGTCCTTAAAAGTCATACTCTGGAAATCATCCATATAGCTGGCAGTAGTTGGAGTGCGAAGCGTGAGCGACGCAGGGGTTCTTGGTGTGATAGGAGAACCCCCGAAATCAGGTGTACGGGGAAGGCTAACTATTTCCTGACTATCACCCTCTTGTGGAGTATGACAACCGCCATCCGAGGATGTGACGTGACGACCAGGGTACGGCGAAGAAGTAAGGTTGAGCCCAGTCATACTTTGTAAAATGTGTAATCAGTGCTCGGAGATGGAAAGGGACAACGAACATTGGGTTGCCCTTGAATTCTATCGACTCCACATGGTCTACCCACCGAGTACGATTAGTTGATTCCCAGTTTGTAAAGGACAGTTGTCCCGTGGATTCACGCGAGGGAAGCGACACCGTCGGCTGAGGTCGATCATGCGTCAATGAAAGCGCTCTCGGACGGGACGGTCGAGAAGAGAGTATGCTTCTGTGGTTTGGAACACCGGCTGTGTCCCGCTTCCAGACATGACATCCTGGGCTAGGTTCCGCAACTTTGTCCGATTGACGGTCAACGATCGAGGCATCTTCGGTAGCACAAAAAGCAGGAAAAGTGTGACTAGCTGGCAAAAAGCTAGAGGCCGAGCGTGCAGGAGGGCCCGCCCCACGACTACGCCAGGAATGGGAAGCGTGGATAACCGGCAATTGACGCGAATTATTATAAAACCCTTGTTCGCGAGGGGTTATATTCGACTGATGGGCCCACGTAACAGTTAGATGAGGTACCCTGCGAAGCGTCTTTCCATAGAAGTCGTGAAAAAGATCAGAGTTCGCAGGTGTATCATGCATTAGCCAACATACCATAAGGGCAGTAACACAGTCGTCTCGATGTGCCCATTTCACTTTCCAGCAGCCAGTATCCATGCCTGGCGAGCGAATGGCATCGTGAGGAGGTGGAAAGTTCGTTGAAACTTGTCCGTTCTCGTCTCCGTGAAGGTACGGGCCAAAATAATCAACGGCACCAAATACGGATGCGACCCGCAAAAGAGACTGCGTGCAATAAGAAATTTGAACCGAGCGAGAGGTTAAAAGTTTACCTCTGCGTCATAAAGAAGAGGCGCGAGTAAGAGTCCAGGGTCGACGCCCCCACTAAGTGAGGCCTCCAGGGCGCTTGTGTTGTACAGGATAGTAAACTGCCTAAAGCGACAGATCAGATAATCGAGAAAGACGCGAACCGACACACTTGCCTGTTTCCGGGCATCCTGATGAACCTCATAGCATTCGGTAACTGGAACTCGGCGAAGCGGGGGGCTTCAATAGTCGGGAAACATACTTTCTTGGAAGGGTCTCTGTGATAATGGTATGGCCTGGGGTTCCTAGACTACGAGTTAGACTGATCTAAGCCACGATGTACATATATGCGCTGTCGTTCACGCATACACCGTGTGAGAGAGCAATCACTCGCCTATATGAGATGAGTAGAGTCCTAAACGCGCGGGCGGGTTCGTATCGAAGGTACCGACCCAAGAATGGTTGTGGCACAGTGACATGAAGATTGTGCATGAGGACGGAGGCTGCCTCAGAGTCCTGAAAGGGCGACGCGTTAAAAGACAGCACGTTGGCTGTGGTTAGACGAAGGACGGACCTGACACTGGATGAATGCACAGGCGCCACCCTTGGAATCGCGAACGACTTTGATGCCTTTAACTTGCGGATGCCCAGACAGATGTTGAGACAACAAGCCTGTCAGCTCGGCGTAGTCCATGTTGGACGGCAGGCTGTCAGAGTTGACATGAGGCTAGGATAAAATATGAGCTTGTTGAGTACCTTCCGATGAAGATGCTCGCGTCCTGAAGGATACGATCATGAGACTCCTGGACGCTATTGCCGTCGTCGGCCAAAAAGCTGCGCTGGGGGGAGGAGACGGGCTGTGAGCTCGCCACGACACTCTCAGGGTTAGAAGACAGAGAGCCCGAGGACGTGAGGGAATCGAAGCGAGTGCCCCAAGAACGACCCAGTCTTTGTTGAGGCATGGGATGTAGAAATGTGTGGTGAGTCGGGGTGGGTTGGAAGGAAGGAGGGAGTGGTTCAAGTTGGCATTCCGAAGAGCGATATGTCGCATTCACTTTGGCACACAATCAGGAGATCTGTCGGTGATCAATCTTCCGCGAAAGGTGCGATGTGTGCCATTGCACATGTAGCAGTTACTCTATACATTTCCGTGTCCTTCTCTCTTGGATCATACGACTTGAGCGAAAACAACGGGGAAAGGATACAGACAAAACCACTGCCCGATTGATCAGCGATAACATTAGCAACCACCAAAAAGGGATCGTTTAGCTACTTACGGAGAGGTAGACCGATATCCAAGGAACAGTCTTCTCGACATATGCTGAGTACGCTTTGACCGAGGAAGAATCCAACCACATTTGATAGGCCATGTAACATGAACATATAATGTCGATCTCTGGTACGAAAATCGCAATGTGTCATGATACGAGTAAATGAATGATCGACATAACTCAACCCACCAACACACACCTCCCTCGGTGCTCTCGGATTCGGCGGAGCAGTGCCGACATCTTGCAAGACAACTAAGAAGGGTGGAGTAGATTACGTAACCAACTACCTCTCGCCAAAACTTTGCCTGCTACGGCATACACACAAAATGTCTGACGATGGCTATGGCGGGGGCGGCGGTGGAGACGACTACGACTACGATGGTCCAGGGTGCGTGTACTTGTTTCGTTCTTGAGGAACACCGTTGATGTGTTGATTAGTTACGGGGATGGTGCCTTTGTGCGTGTCACAATACATGATAGTCTACGCCCTCATAATGGAGACAGGATGAGAGTTATGATCTCCTAGCAAACGAGATACCCGAGGGTGAACATGGAGAAGAGCAAGGGGAAGATGCTAATGGCGAGGTCTCCCATCCTAACGGTGTCAATGGTGCGGACCATGACCAAGAAATGGCCAATGGAGATGAGCAATTGCCTCAGCAGCCAGCTCCCTCCGGCTTACAAGGCGAGAGGCAACCAAATAAAGTCAGAGTAACAACTCCCTACTTGACCAAGTATGAGCGGGCACGGATTCTAGGAACTCGTGCGTTGCAGATCAGGTATGTCTCGTAATTCGGTTACAATCGTCATACGCTCACAAACCACGTTTGAAAAGTATGAATGCTCCCGTCCTGGTTCCCTTGGATGGCGAGACAGATGCTTTGCAGATTGCTATAAAGGAACTCTCTCAACGAAAAATTCCCTTGATCATTCGACGATATCTACCAGATGGTTCCTTCGAGGACTGGAGTGTTTCTGAATTGATCAGTGAGTAGTAGTGGTTACTCCCCTGGAGCTGTCTCGTCATCATGTAGTAGCTAGTTTATTTAGTCTTTAGAGTAACTTCATTGTCATTTGGTTGCAGGAAATAGTACAGCGACAAACGTTTTGTGCAACACATTAAACGATGTACATAGAATACAGTATTAGTTGATAGCCATGCATCTAAGTCTGTTTCTTAATCTCCACCCACACCCTTCCGGTTGCTCGTTTGACGTTCCTCATCACAGGTTTCTTGCCATTATGTTCATTCGACATTCTCCGAACCTTTGACTGACGGCTGGGCGTCCTCACGGGCTGTGGTTCAACCCTTGGATTGTCAAGCTGTGTAGTGGAATTCGTCGTATCCAGAAACAGCAGACGCCTTTCAGGCACATCTTCCGAACACCTGGTGCCCTTCGATACATCTCTTCTTTTCCGTGGACTTGACTCGACGTCAGAATAGTGGCAACCCGGTTGCCGGCGTTTGCTAGGCGAAGACGGTGTGCTTGACGGTGGTTTGAATGGAGCAGGCGAGCACATGCTTTCGTCTGGTCGAGAATTGCCCGCAAATGATTTTCGCCTGCATATGGCTGTGACACATGAGTAAGGTGTCCAAAGATTACGATCAAGGACTTACGGTTTTTCTCCATGACCGCAGTTGCAGTCTCTTTTGCAACCTTGAATACCCCGTCGCCATCCAGAGTTTGTTGGACCTCCCAATCTGATGGCCGCGCCTTTTTCCAGTCATCGATAACCTTTTCTACCCAACGATCGGTCTCCCCAGAAACATGGTAATCGATCACATCCTCCCACTCGCTTCCAGGTGGTGTTTTGTTCACAAAGACTACCTTTCCCTGCCAGTTCTTGGCCGACCTCTGAGTACCCATCGTAGTTGGCCTTGACGCGTGAACAGCTTTCGCAAAATCCTTTACAAGCTTCTTCAGCCCATGTACTTTCAGGGAAGTGCCCATGATGATTAACATATCAGGTTTCCGTGCGAGATCATGGGCATGGATGAAACCGATATCATCGCCAAGTGGATGCACCTCATCGTATAGCACAATGGCCGGACGAAGAGTGCCGACCTTAAGAGGCCGAGCTGACCTAGCCAAGCGCACTTCCGCTGGGAAACACAATAATTAGTGGGGCCCCTAATGATATTGAGGTAAGTCCTTACATCGTAACTTACACTCCGGACAATCTGGCGCCTTTCCCTGGTCGAACATGCTTAGGTAACCCTCCGTACAGGGCAGATCCACCGAACACACAGTGCACCGGACACGATGAATGTCGCCATGTAGCTGGACGTTGCGAACTTCTCCCTTTAGTTTCGACTTTCCTTTTCTCGACGCGTTTTCCTGGCTCGAGCTACCACGAAGTTCAACCCTTTCCTCGAAACCGTCGATGTTTTGTGTGTAGGAACGGAGCAGTTTCCGTTTGGTATCAAGAGTCTTAATGAAGCGGTGTGTGGGTGTGGGTGTCGCAGAGTCAATGCGGCGCTTAAGCTGAGAGATGAAGGTATAGAATACAGCCGTTGATGTTTTATCCCGGAACAAGGACGCGTCGAAGAGGTCACGGCCCTTCAACACAACGTCGGGATGCTGTTGCTTGACGAGTGCGTACAACCCGTCCGACGAACGGAAATCCTGATGGGGGGGTCAATTATTTTTTGAGATTGCACGACGTGGGGTGACAACTTACCGGTATCCCGCACGAACACGAGATGCCAGCCCCGGTGACGACCACAATCTTCTTGCACTTGGCTACTGCAAGCGAGATCTCATGGAGGGTCCTCCGAGTACTTGATTCTCCCTGAGGTGTGTCGAGTTCAAGGCGAATAGTCATATCCGAGGTCGCAGATGATGGTAGGAATAAAGGCCCCCCACACAAGAAGTATCATGACGCTCCGCATAGACGGACTAATGAAATTGTTTTTACATGTTTGTTTGTCGCGTCGCGTCGTGTCAGTCACATGACCTCCACCCAATAAGAACGCTCCACACAAGTATTACGTGTGTAACAATACAATTAGTTAGGCAAGCTGCGCTCCGAGGTGGTTGTTCGCTCATAGTACCAGATGCCAACCTCGTTGCAGGTCGAATGAGTCGTTGAGTTGACTGGCCTGAAGGTTCCGTATTGTTCCTAAATATGATACTGTATTAGCTCAGTTGCTGCCAAACCACTGAGTGCTCACCGTGCCTAAAACGTGATTGAAGTACCAAACTTCGTTCAGAGCCGTCCCATTATTTCTGCATCCAAGGTAAGGAATTGCACCTGTCTGTGCGCACAAGGCATTGGTCACTTCTGTGAGGGTATATGTTGTAGTGTTAGACGGGAAAATACCAGCTCTGCGGATGGATGAGTAGAGCACAGGACGGGAAAAAAGGGGCATACGCGGCCAGGATGTTGTAAGTCGGATACCTCTGGAACACCTTTGTTACAGTCTCATAAAAGCTGACCACTTCTTGGTGTTCCTGGTAATCAGGTTCGTAGCAAGAAATATCAAACGTCGAGGTGCACGTTGCATGCTTTGAGAACTGTTTCTCTCGTCAGGAAAGTGCTAATGAGGGCATTTGAGCAGCCACGGACCTCATGCCCCCATAGATCGTCGTTTGGGGTACCCTGGCTAATCCAGAAAGTGTCCACTGAAAGGAATGGACGTATCACCCGCAGATTGTCGCCTATAAGCATGTACTTACTATATTTTAATAGATCGAATCGCTCGAAATCTTCAATGAACGTTCTGACACTGGGCCCCCTGTAAGGGGGGACGACGGTACCATTTGGGAGGATACTCGGGGATGGGTGGGGGTCGTATTGCCTCGTTAGATCACAGTATTCATCATAAGAACTGCGCATGTAATCAGTAAAGGCAGAAATATACATGAGATGCGTACTCACCCATCGCAGTTATCTGGCCATAGACCGTGGATAGTCCAACTCCCCTGAGGCAGTAGTTGTCCAGTGCTCTCCAAGCTAGTATACGTATCCCAGAATTGGGTTTGCAACACAAGCCCACCCTCCACAATGTTGCAGCATGAATTGGTGAATGCCGTGGTATTTTCGCAGGAGTATTCCAACGGCAAATTAACGCATGGTTTGAGGTTGGGGTAGAGGGTTGGGAAGGTACTGGTTGCGTGAACTACACCAATGAACAGCAGCGAGCTTGCGACAACCAGCATGATAACGTAGATGGCGTTTTGGAAAATCGTCCGTTGTTCGATGACTTATATACCGAGGATGAGAAAATAAGACGAACGTGCCTGTCGGGCCTTATCAACCGCGGGAAGGGCGATAAGGCGGATGGACCTGTCTTGAGAATTGAACATTGATGCACCAAGTACCATTTGACCGGAGTGAATAGCTCATGTGCAAACCCACACGCTGGTTGTCGTCAAAAAATGAGTACTATATTAGTCTCAAACCCATCCGTTTTTGGTCACCTACCTGATTAGGAGCTGTCACAGCTCCTGTTATGGTCGCCTGAAGCTTCCGGGCCTCCCAAAATCGCGAACAGAACTTCTGGTGTCGAGACTAAGCACTATATATACTCTAGACCTATGACTTACCTGAAATACGTAACAGTCCTCCAATTGGCTGATAACAAAGACTCATGGGGTGTGCAAGCATATTTGGAAGAACAACCCCGGTCCAATTCATATACGAGAACATGTGGAGAGCTCAATCTTGTAAGGTTGAGATCTGACAGGGTAAAGGTAGCAACTAGCATGAAAAGGTGGGACACGCTCGCCAAATGAGTGAAAGTTTCAAACGTCAGTCCAGCCCCCTTCGTCAAGCTTATAGGAGGCCTCGCTTTCAGGACGATCAGGGCTGTCGACTAGCTTCGCAACGCGCTCCTCTGCGCGGCCTACATCCCGAATAACTCATTTCTGTCCTCTATCACAGTACTCTGAAACATACCCTTTCGCAGGAACATCCGAGTTGCCGAAGAATGTGAGAGAATGTGTCCCCCGATTGGTTTTAGAGCACCACCGGCCACGAAAGTCATGGTCGCCCCAGGGTCGGCTGGAAACCGTCAGAGACCAAAAAGATCAAGAGAGGAGGAATTTAAGACAGCACATTGGACTTGATTCGTGATAAGCACTGCAATCTACAAAAGAATGATCAACGAGCAAGCAAGGAGATTGAGTGACCAACATTGTATTCTTCAGCCAACTTTGTCAGCTTGGAAAGCATCTATGCAGATGGAATACTGTTATCCCCATACCACCTCAGTGCACGGCGAATGTTACCTGAGCGAGCTATAATATTGATGTCAAGATATCTTTTTTCAGCGTTGAGTAGTCGCATATAGCCATACCTTCTGTTGTCTTTCACTCAACTCCCCCCTTCCAGAGAAGTCGACCCTAAAGAGAGCCATAATGGAGTCGACAATCTATCAAAGTTTGGATGTCAATGCCAAATAAAGGGTTAACCATACCATGAGCCGAAAGTCCTTATCTTCAGCGAAACGAAGAGAGCATTCGTTTATAAGCTCCATCTGCATATTGAAACACGAATGTTAGGAAAAGATCAACTAGGAATAAAGGAACCTGGTGTTCGCTATTGAATGCTCGGGCTTCAAGTAACTTGTGAGCAATGACTGTGAGAAATGTTCTGGCGTACCGTAGAGGATATTCTCTAATGCCATAGTCCCGTCCACGCCAAATCGGTCCGCAATCGACCGAATGCGATCGGGACGAAAGGTACCTTGAGTTACAATGAGCTTGGGTCGGTAGGATGAAGTAACCGTGCATGCCTTCAGTATCGATGTATGCCACCTAGTAATGAAACCGTTCGCGGAAGAAACCATCCCGGGTTCAGATAACGTACCTTTCCTGCCGCTCCTCCTAGTTCTGGCGGAAGCTGTGTTACTACGCACATGGTGTGCGCCATCTGTGTTTTTCCAGTACGAAACTCGCCATACACTTTCCCGGATGTGATCTTTTTGGGATAAGCGATGATGGAATATGCTTACCTTCTGTGATCGACTGGGAGGTAATACCACCTATTCGGAGAACCGAGTTCCCAACCTCGAAGCGAGAAGGTTTGTAGCGTGTCCCTTACCTCCAAGAATGGCATCTACAGATTTACTGCCCGTGCTGATCACGAGGACGCGTTTTCGACGATCTTGGACCTCAACCCCTGTCGCGAAGGAAGACCCCTGTGCCCGAGTAAGCTGTTATATCATGCTCGAAGAAGATAATTACCGCGATCTTCTGAGCAGCTTCCTGTTACGAAAGAGACAATAAAGATGAGTGGTGCAAAGTGCATATATCCTGTTACCTTGATTTTTTCAACCTTGGCTTCCGACATACCCTATGATAGGAGACGATAGACAAGCAGCTTTTACCTGGATTCGAAAGCACTAACCTTGATTTTAAGGAGCTGCCGACGTGTCGTCATTACAACTCCAGACACGGTATGGATTGCCGCACTCTGAGGGTGTGTAAGATAGATTGAGTAGAACAAGCGGGCTTGAACACACCTTGAGTTTGAGGATATCTTGCACATTGATGCCCTGGAGGGGTTAGGATTATGACATGCGCAGGAGACATCGCCATGCCTGCTGTTGGAGTTCGTCTACGCTGTCGAAAAATGGTGTCTGAAGGGAGGGTGTCGTGACGATGTTGGTAAAGACAGGTGGTTAGAGCGTACCTCCTCGACGTCGTCCAACACCGGCGGACTCGATGGCCGGCTGAACGGGGGTACGCTTTCCTCTGGCACAGTAGTACGACGGGGGGCCATGTTTATCGAGGGATGTTGAGAGTGTGTTCAAGGTAGCGACACGCCTGCAGTTCGCATGATATATATATGGGGCAGACGCGTTCGTCACGTGAAGTCTCTATCCCCTTCAACTGCTTCCACCGAGGTTCGTGAAGCCAGAATTGGATGATCAGTACCTCAGACGTTAATCAAGTGCGCTGTACGTACCCGAATGTGTGGATTTCAGCAAGACAACCCAGGACGGGTTGTATGTCTGAATAAGAGGGAGAATTGAATATTGGTGATGTCAGTCTGACTGCAAGGCCGGCCGAGCAAACAAGACAAAAATAATGCCAGGACCGTGGATTGAACACGGGACCTCCAGAAAACGACCATGTCTTCAGTCTGTTGCTCTCCCAGCTGAGCTACCCCGGCCTATCTGAAGTACTATAAAATTCATCAACAGAGTAAAACGTTATCTGTCTAGACGTTCATTCGGGAGCAAAACTGGAAATATCTCCCACTACCTCTTCAATATGCTCAGTAATAAGGGACGACGAACCCCCGTTCAGCGTTGGAGACCGTGGTTGGTCACTTTCCGGTTCTTTTCGTGGCTCTCCTAACGACAACACTACTGGAGCTCGTATCTCAGGAGTAGGTCCGCTAAAGTCCTTCCCGGTCATACGGGATAGCGTTTGCATGTCTATGACTGGGTTAAGCATGAAGCCGAGTGATAAAATGGAAAACCGAACCATATGGTTTGCGATTTTTCAAACAGTAGTCGATTCGTTGAGGATTTTTTTTATCCTCGTTTTTGAACTTGTTTTTACACGCCTTACGATCACGACCGGGTAATATGTATGATATAAGTTCATAGTTCTCGCCAAATTGCGACAGCGCCTGAAGAGCACCAAACTCAGCAGGTGCACTCGCGAGACAGAGTAGCTTACGTTGTAGAATAACTCGGTCTCCGCGGCGCTCCAGCGTGATCCACGAAACCGCTTCGAGTATGTGGCAGAGTTAACAAACTTGGTGACGTCGGACTCCTCAACATGCGTGTACTCCGCAGTGTCTTCTTCGGCATTACGATCGACGAACAGAG
>JBBPUD010000351.1:0-25451 GCA_038094475.1 Phylloporus aff. rhodophaeus
ATACTGACATCGAATCCTGTCATCAGCATGTGGCATCGGACCACCCGGTTGTGGTCTGTTGGGACTGCGACGGCGCCGTCGTTGAGAAGAATGATCTTGAGTCGCATTATAGGGACTCACCTGGGCATCCGACGTGTCCCGTCTGCGGCAGGGGCGAAAGGGATGGGACAGATATGGACGAGGTTTGATTCTACCTGTGAAGTTGCAGGTGCTTCTAACATTGTTCACAGCATGTCAAACTCGTGCACGGTGCAAGTGCGGAGATTGTTGATACGGGTGATGCGGATGCGGATGTTGACGTCAGTGCTACATGGCAAATAGCGTGTCACCATCGTTCTCATTCCCTATCATTAGCCAGATACCGGAGTGGGACGGGAGAGTATTTTACCATCACCCTCGAATCAACCTGATCCCGGGCGTGTCGAGGAGCATAACAGTCTTCTAGGACCGAGTGACGAACCCCGAGAGACATTACATGTGGAACCGGGCGAAGGAGAGTTCCAACCAACGACACCATCTGGGGCCAGTCTTAGTGAAGTTACCCTGGCGGCAGCATCTGTTGACCTGGATGTACACCAACACGCCACTCCCTCACCAACATCTCCAGAACACGAGAGCAATGCTGGTCGTTTGCACTCGCCGACCAACACGCTCGAACGACCACCCTCATCAGCTACTTCTGTCTCTTACTTGGTTTCCGACACGAAGTACGTCTGTCACTCACCCGGCTTGCAGGGACTGACGGATTGCAGTGCGATATCGGACGAGAACTCGATCATGCTTATGTCGGCTGATGAGCAATTAAGACATTCAAAGGGGAATCCTGCGATGTTGGTTACGACAAGTGCGCAATCGGATGGGACCCCGTTGAGGTTGTCATCGCAGTCATCTTTGGCCGGGCCGCTAGACTTGTCTTTGTGCAGGAACGAGGCCGCGACAAAATCTCCACTGGTGCATCGTCTGCACTGCCGGATTTGTTTCAAGGATCCTTGTGAGGACATGACGACGACTGTTTGTGGGCACTTGTTTTGTAAACGGTGCGTTGCGTTTCTATATGTATTCGACGATGTTTCAGCTTGTCCCGCAGGTGCATCACGCAGGAAATCGTTGCAAGGTCGGAGTGCCCTGTGTGTCAAAGCGCGACATTGCTCTACTGCCTGTTCAAGCTCGATCTATTTGTCTAGAACGACTCTGCACAAGTGTATATCATCTAAACATGCTTTTTGTATCGTGTATACTGTACCTGGTTCTCTTTGACCTTGCTTTCACACTGTTTGCATCTCTCGTCAAGTCAGATCGCATACGTGACTGAAAAGTTAGAGGTAGTTCCCACTTGGTCGATGACAGTGAGCCAGAGGACGAGCAGTTGTTGCACAAGGGTGGCGGGACAATGAAGCGCACACGCCAACCATCTGTGATTTATGAAAAAACGGGCAGCACAGTACAGTTAGAACATAGTAGTACAAGTTCGGACTCGAGGGGTACTTGAGAATAAAACAAACCTCTGTACGAAAGGAAAAGAAAGCGAGATCGCTGCACAACCTCAAACTCCAATATGAACAAAGACAACCCGCTTCTCCAATGACACTTCATCGGCTGACTCCACCGCTGCAGTGTTCAGCGCCTCGGCTGCATGCTCGAAATCGATCTCCGGGTGTTTGAACATTTCCTTGTAGAACCGAGTAACAAACCGATGGGCAACCGCATCGTCCACCCTCCACAGCGTCCCAATCACCCCATTGAACCCTGCAAACTGCATACCAGCCGCAAGGTGGAGCACCTCGTCCGGTGTTGACGCGTCACCAACCGCGGTATGACACGCAGACAGAAACGCAAACTCGGAGTTTCTGTAGCGTTCCTGGATGATACGCATGAGGGTGAGCTTCCCGTCGCCCATAGCGAACCATGAATCGAATGGCTTTGTTGCATGTTGCGCGCCATGACAGGCAATATGGACCCAACGGTGATCTCGGAATGCCTGGACAGCACCTTCGATGGTCGCTGCTTCGCCAGTGATGGTTTCGAATGCCACCCCACTGGGCTTGCCTGTCTCGTCACGAATCCTCTGGATTTCGTGTTCCACCTCGACCAGCTCGCCGAGCTGTGTTTCGGCACTTGGCCGCGCCTGACCAACGGCCACAAACGGAGTCGCGTTCGCTGTTCCGGCCGCGTCGCGGGCATTTTTCTGAGCACGTATGCGCTCGCGTGTACGAATAAGGCCGGAGAGAGACGGTGCATAGGAAGATACGTAGAGATCCATAAGGTTCTTCTTCCCTTTTCGGTACGGACCTGCGGCATGCAGAGGGAGGGCCGTGAATCTCGATGTAGGACACCACCAGATGCGCGAGCCTAGAGGCAGCTGTACTTGGTCTCGCAAGGTGTAGGCGATGGGTTCGACTACAGATGACCAGAGGTCACGCAACATCTCCTTCACCCAGGACTCTCTGTGCTCTCCGTACGCATGCGCGTCTCGCGTTAACTCTGACAATTGCGAGCAAAGCTGGTCGGCATCGGCAAGTGAACATGGAAGGGGTATATGAAGAGGTGGCCCAGCGCGTAGAACGATAAGTGCATCACAACTGTGTTTGCTTGCATTCACGATGATGACTGGTCCATATTCAGCAGCATGTTGAAGGTCGGCAAAGTGGGGAGGTAAGAGAAATTGTGAAAATCCATCCAGTTGGCGAATCTTGTCCACAACAGATTGCCATTCCCGCTGAACCCGCCAATATGAATCCGTGCCTTCTCCTCCGCTTCCTTCAGCATGCCTCTTGAGATCTGCGCTTAATTGTGTGAATTTCCTTCCGAGATCACTTCCTAGAAGACCCTGGCTTTCTAACTCTGCCACAGGAATATCAAACCGAGCGAGTTGGTTCCAAAGGATTCCTCTTCCTCGTTCCAGGAGTTCCACAGCCATTCTGAAATCACCTTTCCTTGTGCCACAAGAGAATGCATTGTTGACCACATCAGATACTCTGGCCTGCATTATCTCATGTCTTGAATCAAGTGAAGAATTGAGGGAAGTGAAGTGATCCAGTGTGTTGAGTGATGTTTGATAGGCCTCCATGGCTGAGGAATGATTATACTTTTCAGCATCCTGGACCCAAGCCTGAGTTGCATTCCACAAATCTAGTGAAGCTGCTGGAGCACATTTCTTCAGTAGCCTATAGGTTTCAAATGCCTCATCCTGTAGTTGATCAGAAGGATAAGGCCTTTCCTGATCAGAGTTAGATGAAAGAAGAAGACTTGCTGCTAGCTTAGCAGCATTGAATGAAAATTGAGTGTGGTAGGCTGGATAGGTCTTCAGTGCATCTCTGAACAACTTGATTGCTTTGTCTAATTCAGAGTGGCTTCTTGTTTCAGTATAGTAATCCACCAATGACACTGCAAGATTCTGGAGATAAAACCCATAAAATGGACCAGTTGATGGACATAATTCCAAGGACTGCTCTTCAAGCTCAATGGCTTTGTTCAAGTCCATTAGATTGCCTTGCTTTTGATAGTGTGTTTTGAAATATATTGCAAGATCTTGATAAGTTCTACTTTCTGGATTAAGATCAAGCACTGTTTCTCCCATCTGTATGGCTCTCTCTAGGTCTTTTATATTTCCTTCCACATGATACTGCTCACACAAACACTTTGCATACTTTGAAAGTGCCAATGCATGCATTGAATGGCCCAATGGACACAAATCAAGCCATTTCTCATGCATCTCTATGAGTCTGTCTAGATCATGCTTGTTCTTTTGAAGGCAATAATGATCCCATAAAGACAATGCTAGTTCTTTAAGTGCCACAGGGTGATCAGGGTGTCCTAATGGGCAAAGATCAAGCCCAGCTTGCTTCATCTCAATGGCTCTGTTGAGATCCACAATTTTACCATCCAAACGATAGCGAGAGGCATATCCAGCAGCAACATTGCTCAACACAATAGTGTAATATTCATGATCCAAAGGATAAAGATCCAGTATTGCCAGATCAATCTCAATTGTTGTGGAAAAACAAGCCACATTTCTAAAGCCCTTAGTGGATAAATATAAGTGGTCTCCATAGTCTGTTAGATCATTTAAACAATTGTGTCCATTTGATGCAATCTAGTGTTTTTTAATCTATTTATAAGCTAAACAGCAACATAAAACCTACCAGGACATCACTGGCCCTACATGTAATAGAAAGTGTCATAGGACCAACCAACAGTCCAGATCCATGACCTTAAATAGTGTCAATACTTGAACCATGGAAATGTATAGAAATAAAATGCACATTGCCACATATCACCAGCCTCTAGCAAGGCAGCCACATTTGTAACCACTTGATCACCCAGTGGTTCCTTATCCCATTCAGGACCTAAGTCTGCTGGAAGGTTGACTATAGCAATTCTCACAACAGTAGAGGGATGTGTTGTACTATAAGAGACAAGGATGATCAACAATATTTATAGAACATATGTCATACTTACAAAAGGAAGGAGTGATTCCATGTTACTGTAAGACCATCTTCTGCTAGGTCTCCAGAACATGTTATTTTAGACACATCACCAACACAAATAGTGACACGAATGTCTTGCTTGGCAAGTTGGGATAAGAGGGTCAGCTGACCAACTACAGGAAAAGGAATGAGTACACATAAAAATTCCAGCCAGTCAGCAAACATGCCTGTCACTTGGAAGGTAACATCTCCAGGCTTTTTCCAGTTCATTATAGAAATAGAGATGGGTGAGAAGTAGAACAGTCAGACAAAGAATTAGGGGAACAATAGCAGGAAGATAGAAGATGGAGACAAGAAATAGGTTCTGGGGACACAACTGGGGAGCTTGGTGGAAGCTGGGTAAGGTAAGCACAGGAGAGGACAAACAATCCAGTGAGAGTGAATTTCTTCAATTGGAAAAGAGTAGTTGATGCAGCGGGCGGAATCAGGATAACTCGTGCAGTCACAATGAGGCAGACAGATATTGAGCCGAGGAAGGAGGCAGGCGTACGAATTGAACAGACAGCCAGTAAGCTGAGAGGAGCAACACAGACAATAGGATCAGGTGAGTAGAGACGGGTGGGGCAGTGGAAAACGGCTTGGGGTGATAGGCAAGCAAGAAATGATAGGAAAGGCGATCACGCAAACGGAAGATCAAACAAGACTAGCAGGGGAAAATAAGAGATTAGTACTAATTCTGATATTTAGAACTCACTGGAAAGAGAACGGAACGCTAAAGAAGTGCAGGGTGGGATAGCAATAATATGGAAGGCGATCGAGAACAGGATAAGACGGACAAGCTGTATTAGCAGTTATAGAATGAATGAGAAATCAATGGTGATCGGAACACATATAACTCACGGAGGTAAGAGCAGACACGGAAGAAGTAAGAACACGTAGAAAATTGGAGCGTGATGACTGAGAGTGTTCGTGGCCTAGAATATGCAGGGAAAATGGGCCGCTCGAGGGAGGTAATAGCAGAAGGCAGTGATTGATGAGGGATCTGCGAGGCAAGTAGAGCGCTAGGAAGGCCTAGAGGAATGAAAGAGTGCTGAAAGTATAGGATGGCGGCACTGGGAGGACGCCAAAATACGGGAAGGGAATCGGGAATCGGGAGAGTAGAGTTCGATGGCAAGGTGGGATATACAGGAGGTACACTGGATACAAAAGAAGGCAGGGACCATGACGAAAACAATGAGATCGACAAATGATGGAATAAAGTAGTATTTACTTACAGATGCGAGGTTGCGCAGGATTGCGAAAAGAGTAGAGCGAGTACAACTGAAACTTGAAAGATCTCGATATCACGAGCGATACACAATCCGTACAGAGAGTACGACGTTGATAAGGCTGGTGGTCGTTCTACAGCAATTCCAAAAGTGGATCGTGGCTCCTGTGAACTGAACCGTGCGAAAGGGAGCTTGGACCACGCAACGATGCCTACCTGTCCTCAGTGTCCAGGCCGTTATTTCAAGGACGATGAAGGTCTACGAATGGTCAGGATCAGGTCCCATTCGATTATTCGTGGTGCTAACTCGTATCGCTTAACAGCATAACCTATCTGGCAAGCATAAGAGCCAAACTTATCCTTGTGGAAAGTGCGACAAGGGCTTCCCTTCCCAACAGGCCCTTGACCAGCACACGGTAGATAAGCATGATAACTTTAAATGCAGTCACTGCGATAAGGAGTTCGCTACGGACAGTGGTCGATTAGCCCACGAACAAGTCAAGCACGTGTCCATGTTCAAGTGCGAATACTGCGTTCGGGACTTTACCACGGACGAAGGCCGGTTAACGCACCAAAAGGTCAAACACCCTACGTTTGCGTGTCATTACTGTGACCACGAATTTCTCTCCGAAGGTGCTCGAAAGCAGCACGAAGATGTCAAGCATCCGACCTACGAGTGTCATTACTGCGACGAGGAATTTACGACCGAGGAGAGCCGTGACTCGCACGAGGACGATCACTGTCTTACCTTTGAATGTCGGTTTTGTATCCTCAAATTCATATCCGAAGTTGCTCGACGGAATCATGAAAATGCCAATCACCGAGAATGTCACTATTGCACTCGCACTTTTATCAACATCGAGGCGCGCTTGCAACACGACGAGGCCAAGCATCCCTTCGAATGGAAACCAATGCATCAGACGGTGCATATCCAGTGCGCTTATTGTTCGTCGAAGTTCTCGATGCAGGATGCCAAGAACGAACACGAGCGATCCTGTGGTTCTAACCCTACCAACTGCGTCGTGCGCCCCACGTCAGTATCATCCGATTGGCTACCTCTGCAGATTGGTCTAACGTTGGTGAAACGAAACTAGGTCGACGGATACCACTGAGGAGTCTACGAATGATGATCAAGAATCGGCAGATGACCAAGAGTCAACAGATTCCTCATCTCATTCGACGGTAGAAGAAGACGACATATCGCACCCTACCAGCGGAGATGGTGACTCTTCGAGTCTTCACACTGTTTTCCGGTGTATACCGTGCCTCATGCTCTTCGAAACAGAGGAGGCACTTCAGAATCATGTTTGTGCACCCCGCACAAGTATGCTCCGACCCCATTGTTCATTATGCTTTAGTCAATTCGAGGACGAATCGTTGCTTCAGAAACACTTGGCAGGTTCCGAGCTGACATGCCAGTTTTGTGCTGTTCGATGCTGCTCAGACGAGATGATGCAGGAGCATTTACTCGTTCACCCGACATGTGGCAAGTGTAACAAACCCTTTGCCGATGATATGTCTCTCAGTATGGTGCGTCTCACGACTGTTGTAGTGATACTGACATCGAATCCTGTCATCAGCATGTGGCATCGGACCACCCGGTTGTGGTCTGTTGGGACTGCGACGGCGCCGTCGTTGAGAAGAATGATCTTGAGTCGCATTATAGGGACTCACCTGGGCACCCAACATGTCCCAAGTGTGGCCAGGGCGAGAGGGATGCGGCTGATATGGATGAGGTTTGGCTCCACTCATGGGACGAGTGACGTTTCTAACCTTGTTCACAGCATGTGAAGCGCATGCACGGTGCAAGTGCGGAGAGAGTTGGTACCGATCACGGCGATACGACTATTGACGTGAGTACCAGATGACGAATAGCTTGGCATTGCTAACGGCTTTCGTATCATATCAGCCGGGTACCTGTGATGATGGTCCTCCCGCCATCGGAACGAACCGGGAGAGTTTTTCACCATCGCTTTTGGGGCAGCTCGATCTCACTCGCGCCCCGTCCGCTGGGGAGAGCAGTGGTCCCCCAGGACCGAGTGACGAACCTGGGGAGACGGCACACTTGGAGCCCGTCGACGCACCGCCTCAGCCATCCGAGCCATCCGAGGCTGAAAACGTCACCGAGGTCATCCATGACACACCTTGTGGTATTGACGTAGAGGTGGACGCACGCGCATCCACCTCGCCCTCTTCCACGCCCTCGGAACATGGGAGTGACACCAGCCCTCTGCATTTGCTGCCGCGCACACTCAACCGACCGACCTCACCTGCCACTTCCACTTCTGACACCTTTTCCGACACGAGGCACGTCTTATCCCTGCCTATCTTGTAGAGACTGACCAATCCCAGCGCAACATCGGATGAAAACTCGATCGTGTTCGTTTCGGCCGATGAGGTCCCAAAGTACGTACGGCAAAATCGGGCTGTGTTGGTTGCCACAAGTTCGCGGTCGGATAGGATACCATTGAGGTTGCCGTCCCAATCCTCGCTTGCAGAGTCGCTGGACGTACCTGGGAGGGGTGAAAGTGAGATTGGGGTGCGGGTCAACGCGGCCCAGGGGAGGACCAGGCTGGCCTTGCATCTACATTGCCGGATTTGCTTCAGGGACCCTTGCGAGGATATGACAGCGACCATTTGTGGGCATTTGTTTTGTAAACGGTACCTCGTGCCCCTGGACGCATCCGACGCTATCTCAACTCGTTTGCAGGTGTATCACGCAAGCAGTCGTCGCAAAGTCGGAGTGCCCAGTGTGTCAGAGCGCGACACTGCTCTACTGTCTGTTCAAGCTCGATCTATCGGTTTAAAACGATTTGCATCTTGGAAATTATCAAGTACCCTGCATTTCTTGCATCATGTTTTTGTATCACGTATACTTGCCATATGTATGTTCTTGTCATCCCAATGTTGATTGTTGGGTCGTAAAAAAGTACGTTGACCGTTCAAAGGTCGTTATTACATGAGAGGGTTTGTGATCCAAGCCAGTGTCTACGCCATCTCGCTTTCCGAGTGGTCCATCGGGTTCTCCTTGGCCCTAGCTTCGCGTTGTTCGCGCTTCCGTTTTCCATTTGCCGACTCCCATCCGAAAATCTTGGTGCGTCCCTGTCCAGAATACCTGAGCCTGACCATGCACGGGAACGAGGCGGTGCTTACTTCTCTGAATTTGTAGTACACGAGGACGGCGATGACGGCGAGCCAGTAAAATACGTAGGACAACACGGAACCCACTAGTGGTACGATCAACGAGGTAACGAAATAAGGACAAGTGTCTTACGTGTCGCGCTGTTTTCCCAGCCAAAGATGGCGTAAAAGATGGACCAGCCACCCGAGGAAGGAGCACAACAATTGAGGTGCCAGACATTACCCCGGACGTCGTAGGATCCAGGGCCAGTTCCCCCAGTGTCATCAGAAAATGCACCAACGAGATGTATGAACACGTTCTCTTGAAATGCCCAAACGGCTTTCGAAAAGAGGCCCGCACCGATGAGTAATAAAAAGTTGGTCATGATAATAAGGAATATTTTAAAGGCTGTGAGTGAGGTAAGTGAGTGGTATCAGCAGGGCGGGAGAATACTTGCTCGTTCGGCTTGCGAATTGGTAAATAAGAACGCCGCATATTATGCCACTGATGATGCCAACGATAGCAGCGATGGGGATAGATGTGGCAGGTTGTGCGAGGGAGACCCCACCTACAAAGACGACTGCCTCGAGGCCTGGACGAACGTCACGCACAGCGTCACGGGTGGAGGAGGTACTTGCCTTCGCGGAGGACGGTGATTAGGGGAAGGATGAAGAGAACCCATCTACCGGTCTTTGCACCACGGTCATTTTCTGTGGACGGCAATTAGAGGGGCTGTGCTTGGTCGAGAGAGCACGTACGTTGGTTGTCGAACGCATTTTGGAGTTTTATGCGCCATTTTGTCCTGGCGTTCTCCATTTTAAGCATGGTGACACCCATGGCGAAGATCATGAGGGAGGCGATGAGTTCAAATATGCCTGGAAATGGTCAGGGGTGATCAGCGGTGTGTGAGACAAGTATACCTTCCCATAGCTGTTCCGAGGAGGACCAGAGGTTCTTTGCCTGGGTGAACCAGATGGCGATGAACGAGGCGCCAATGGCAATGGCAATGACAAGGCCGATGAGTGCGCCAAAAAGGACCTACGAGCGTGTGAGGTGGCTGTCTGTGCCGTCTTGGCTGTCTTACCTGTAACTTGAGTTTTCTGAGTACACGCGGTGCGACGGGCACAATCTTGTCGTCGACCGTCGACGCAGGCGAGTCCCTGTGCAGGAGCTGGTCGACGAGGCTGAGGAGGACGGAGACGATGAGGGACGCCTCAAGGGCCTCGCGAAAGACGACAAAATAGATGGAGACGGAGAAGAGGTTGGCCATGGCTTGCCTGGTGGCCGAACAGGGTCTTTATCTGATAAATTATATCCGAATATCCGATCCGATGATGATTTTTTTTTTTATCAGATAAAGACTGGCGTTGGGCCTGGCAACCTCATGTTTTTGTTTTCCCTTTTAACACTCGCGCGGTCTGCCAGTGCGCTCCAAGAGCTCTGGTGGGAGGTCACCTACGTCGACAACGCCAACCCAGACGGGCTCTACCCGCGCCGTGTCATTGGCATCAACAACACCTGGCCGTATGTCCAACCCAGTCTCATGGCTAATAGCTCACCACCAGGCAGACCACCACCCATCGACGTCGATACATCTGACGCGTTGCTGCTCCACCTCACCAACAGCATCGATGTGCCGACGACACTCCACCACCATGGGATGTACTTCAACTCCTCCAGTTGGATGGACGGCGCCCTCCAGGTCTCCCAGTGGTACCCTCGCTCTCTCCCTCACTAGTCCTCGCTCACTTCGTTGCAGTGGTATTCCACCCGGCCAGACATTTGATTACTTCGTCCCGGTCAACTCTTCAGGCCAGCACGGCACATATTGGGCCCACGCTCATGCATACGTATGTCGTTCTCAGAAAAAAAGTCTCCCCAGACTCACCTTTCACAGGGTCAATACGTAGACGGGTTCCGTACTCCTCTCGTCTTGCATCCCTCCAACGAGACCTACCAGTATGACGAGGAATTCACCGTCGTCATCGGCGATTGGTACCACAAAGAACACGCCGAGTTATTGAAAACCTACATTAGCATGTCCAACCCCATCGGAAATGAACCCATACCAGGTAACAAGTCATCTCCGCTCGCCACATCATCCTGATGCTTCCATTCTTTAGATTCTGGCCTGATCTACTTTGCCCAGAATGCTTCCTACCTACCCCCAGTAAAGTCTAGTTCGCCTGCGCTTGTAACATCTGCTGTGGGGTTCAATGAGAACGCAACGTTACCCTTTGTGCCTGGCCGCACCTATCGTCTCAGAGTCGTCAACGTCGGCGCATTCACCCCATTCTACTTTTGGATTGACGGCCATCAGATGAGCATCATCGAGGCCGATGGAGTAGGCTGCCCTTTTCATCGACCGCTCAGCCTGACAGACATGTCATATAGACAGACGTACAAGCATATCCAACAGACATGCTAAGCATTTCTGTTGCACAACGCTACTCCGTTCTCGTTCAGGCGAGGAATGATTCCTCGTCAAACTGGGTCATCCATGCCAATATGGACACCACCATGTTCGATAAAGTGCCTGCGACACTGCAAACAAGTCTGTACACCCTCAGCTTGTTCTCATCTACTCACATGCATTTACAGATCTTACCGCTACAATCACGTATTCCAGTGGACAAAACACCACTGACCTAGGATCCGTACAAAACTATGACATGATCAACGATACCGCACTCGTCCCCGTTGAGATCATCCCGCAACCTGTGGCCTCACAAACTATTCAGTTGGTCGCCACGTTCCAAACCATGAATGACGGGACAAACCGTGCCACACTCGACGGTTACGTCTACAACTCCCCTGTTGTGCCCGCCATCTTGTCAGCACTCACGCTTGGCGACAACGCGACAGTCCAAGAAGCGTACGGACCGTACAGCATTCTCCTCAATCATCTTGATGTCGTTGATATCGTCGTCAACAATTCAGACGTGGCATCACATCCATTGTGCGATAGAATTTCTGTTCGGACCATGTCGATATTGAACTTGATTTCTCAGCCACCTGCATGGCCACAAGTTTCAGATCGTCCATCGTGCTCAACAGTTCGATTCGACGGACCCTACACTGAACCCTCCATTGATTGAAGGGCAGGCCAATCCGATGCGACGTGACACCGTCACAATCCCAACTGGCTCGTCCGTCACCCTTCGCGTCGTTGCGGATAACCCTGGAGCTTGGCTTTTCCACTGTAGGGGTCATCGATCACGCTCGTGGGATGGCTAACCGTATTTGGTAGGTCACATCGAATGGCATCTCGAGGCTGGTCTTGCGGTGCAGTTTATCGAAGCACCGCTTCAGGCGCAGCAGAGGGCCGTGGGTCGAGTCCCATCGTCCTTGAACGAGCAATGTGCAACACTGGGTGTGCCTCAGTCTGGCAACGCCGCTGGCCATGCATCTGCGACGGACCTGTCTGGGCTGCCCTTGGGACCTTGGCCACAGAAACTGGGTTGGTTGCCAAAGGGTATTTTAGCCATGACCGGGTGGGTGCTTGTTCTCGCACAGTGAACGCGCTGTCTGATATGCCGTAGATGTGTACTCACGGCTGTCGTTGGCATGTTGAGCGTGGTGTGGTACACGATGGGAGTCAAGGACAGCGAGGAGGAGATTGAGCAAGAGGTGATGAGGCGCATCGAAGCCAAGCGCAATCGGAGGTGGTTTGGGCTGGTCAACAGGGCAGATGCTTGATCTCGAGGATGTGAATGAACCTGTGGATGACCGTATTTAGGGAGACAGCCTTTGTCGGGCTTATCCGGTATTTTGAACACAAAAACTTGAACACCTTGAAAATGTTGCAGTGCACCCGTTTCCTTCTTCGTCCCACCTTCCAAGGCTTTGCCAGACGTTCCATGGCCAGCACAACCACACCCGCCTTTGTGGGTGTTCGTCTTGTCTAGCATCCTCATGCGCTGACCAGGATCTAGAACAAGGTCTTGTACGCTTCTCTTGCGGAGAGCGATCCCGAGGTGCAGAACATCATCGACAAGGAGACTTGGAGACAGTATTCCGGTCTTGAACTCATCGCATCCGAGGTCTCTCTCTCTTTTGCACTCTTTCCTACGCTAAACATCTGCCATCTGTACAGAACTTGACCAGCCGTGCTGCCATAGAGGCAAATGGCTCGATCTTGACCAACAAGTACTCCGAGGGTCTTCCCGGGGCGCGGTACTATGGTGGCAACGAGTGGATTGACGAGCTTGAAAACCTTTGCCGCAAGCGGGCCTTGCAGGCGTTCCACCTTCATCCCGAAAAATGGGGCGTCAACGTCCAGCCGTATTCTGGAAGCGTGAGTACCGTCCTCGCCCGTTCATAAGGTCCGCCCGGTTGATGCGTTTTGCCTAATCTAGACTGCCAAGTAGGTTGGGTTTGATGTTTCGAGACCTCGATTGACGTGTCTTTTGAAAGCTTTGCAGCGCTGACCGCGTTGATTCAACCCCAGGACAGACTCATGGGTCTTGGTCTACCCGACGGTGGACACCTTACCCATGGTTACTATGTACGTCGCACACACGCTCGCAACGCCTGCTCACCCCTTGCACAGACTGCAAAAAAGAAGATGACTGCGTCCTCGATCTACTTTCAGTCGTTCCCCTACAGCATCGACCCGTCGACACAACTGATCGATTACGCCGCCCTGGAAAAACAGGCCAAGATATTCAAGCCCCGCTTGATCATCTGCGGTGCTTCGGCCTACCCCCGGGACTGGGATTATGCAAAGCTTAGGGCAACGTGCGACAAGGAGGGTGCTTATCTGATGGCCGATATTGCTCACACGAGCGGTTTGATCGCAGCACAGGAGTTGAACAGCCCCTTTGAGTACTGTGATGTGGTCACCACCACGACGTGCGTTCCCACGAACCGTGCGCGACTTGGATCTGATTAGGTTTGAATCCTAGGCACAAGACGCTTCGGGGCCCGCGTGCGGGTTTGGTCTTTTTCAGAAAGGACGGGGAAAAGTACCAGGATCTTGAGAAGCGAGTGAACGAGGCTGTCTTTCCTGCATGCCAGGGTGGTCCTCATAACCACGTTTGTCTCTTTCAACCTTGTCTTCGAGCCAACGTAAATGTTCTCTCTTTCAGACAATCGCTTCGGTCGCGACAGCACTCCTCCAGGTGTCTCAGCCCGAGTGGAAAGATTACGCTCGTCAGGTGATCAAGAACGCCAAGACCCTTGCTGAGACGCTCGCAAAACACGGCTATAAGCTGCAGACGGGTGGCACGGACAATCATTTGGTCCTTTGGGACCTTCGCCCACTCGGTCTGACGGGCAGCAAGGTCGAAAAAGTGTGTGACCTGCTTGGCATCACGATCAACAGTACGTGTGTCTTTCTCGTGGTCTGTTCGTGTCCTTAACTGCTTGTTAGAAAACGCAGTGTCAGGTGATGCGTCGGCGCAAACGCCTGGTGGCATCCGGCTGGGTACCTCTGCGCTCACCTCGCGCGACATGGTTGAGCAGGACGTGGTCCAGGTGGCCGAGTTTTTACACCGTGCAGTGCAGCTTGCGCTTGTACTGCAAAAAGAGGCTGGGTCCAAGCTGCTCAAGGATTTCATCAAGGCGGCTACGACGCCAGCTCAGGGCAAGGTTGGGGCGCAGCAGGTGCGTGACCTGAGGCGGGACGTGGTCGCGTTTGCGAGGCGATGGCCGTTGCCGGGAGCGGACGTGGCCAACATTCGGCGGCCTGCTGGGATTGAGGAAGACTGATGAGCATCAACGTTGGGTTAGAGACCTCAAGGTTCAACACACGGATGGGATTGGGCGTTCAACATTGTCCAGCAACACTCTTTTGTATCATTATTTCTGTATAGTTTTGAGAGGATCATTCAACGTGGTCCCTACTAGTATATGAATGGAATGTTGATTGTCGCCTGCTACTTTGACTGCATTTTGAGACTCACCAGTTTCAAAGGCGCAACGAATAGCCCTGCAATGTCGATGGATTGATTCCTCAAGAGAGAGGGGACAGTTCGTGAGAAGTAGTCGCCAAGGAAAACAGCGTTCTGTCACGAGAGAACGAAGGTAGTTGTCTCACAGAGTTACTATGGGTTACTTCAGAGTTGACTGTGTTCGCGACGCTTGATGTTCGCCACTCCGCCCTGTTCATTCAATCCGAAACGTGGACCTGAGCCCGGGCAAGTCGGGTTCGAGGTTGGTTGCATTTCTATCCAGGCTAAACGTTCAAGATCCTCTCTTCTTCGATCTGTTGCTACTCGGGGTTACATTTGGCTCGGCTCGGGGGAGGGGGGGGGGAACTCGCAAAGTTGTAAGTTGCCTCGCTTGGGGGATGCTCATTGGACGACGAAATCGCATTATTTAGATCAAATATCGGATTTGATGATCGGTCATGGGGGCACTCACGAAGGGGATGCCTACCTCGACACTTTGGTGCGTCGTCTCAAAGTCGTTTGCAGCCATGACCGACTCAGGGCAAAGGCGTTTGCGAAGAGGAGTCGGCACACTTGAAACTCAGCCCTCTCGCTACCACCTGACAGGTGTCGGCGGCGTTTCATCAAATGGACCGTCCCGACTTCGATTTCCCCGGATGTGCTCGTTCGAGCCCACAGTACGTCGGCAACGAACGAAAACAGTCGAGTAAGTTGTCAGGTCCCGAAACTAAACTCGTTAGATGGACTCTTACCACACACACGCTATGGGCTGGATCCAGCCCACCTAGTATCCCTATCTAGGTTTTTCAATTGATGACAGATGCCGTGAACCCGCTCAGGGGACTTTTCGCGAACGGAGGACACCCGTGTGTAAAGTTACTATGGAGCAGCAGATTTTTATATAAGCCCTCCCCGCGTGCCCGTTCAATTCGGAAACCTGGCATCCACGAACCCCCCCTCGAACCTGGTGTCATGCTGGACATCGATATCGATATGCTGCCTTGGAATCTTACCCTAAAAAGTATGTCTTGTCTAGCGCTTTTGGATCCATGGCATTGAACATGTTTTGTCCAGTCATTGCGTGCATATTCCATAGTATTGCGATCACATGCACCGTATTCAGGCTCGTGTTCCGCTGGTATACGGCCCGTTTCTGGTGGGAAGACGGGTGGGCCGCGTTTGCGCTCGCAATCGATATGCCGTGTCTTGTGGCTGTATGGATCGAGCCACCTGCGACAGGTAACGTATCCATGCATTTTTGCCCAATGATAATGACCTGTCACACGATCGGGCACTATTCGCTTTCGTGAATCATGAATCAGCCCAGGGAACGGCGCCACCGATAGACAGAGTAGCCAAATGGATAGCACAGCTGTCGTTTACGACTGTAAGCTGGTATGTGTCTCTTTTTTTTTTCTTTTCAGTTCAGTGTCCGCGAGCACTGTTTGGTTCTCAGATGGAGTAAGGCTGAAACGCTGACCGGTCCCTTAGGGCATGTCGGATGAGTATCCTGTTCTCCATCGTCCGCGTCATATACCCCTCCAGGCAGCTTCGCCGCGTCGCGTGTTTTGCCGGATGTTCGTTTGTCGCCATGTGGGCCGCATTGATAACACAGAAAGTCTTGCTTTGCGAGAATACTTGCGTGCCAGGTACCTCAGTAGGCATATCTCAGCTCGTATGTACGTTCCCATTACCTTGCATCTCGTTTGTATCCCAAATCATTTTCAGTGAACACGGTGGCCGACATCGTTCTCGCCGCTTTGCCCGTTTGGTTTTTTCGGGAGACCAAGATTACCGTGCGACAGCGGATCATGTTATATCCAGTCTTTTTTGCGACATTCTCCATCACTGTCGTCACAATCCTGCACTCTGCCATGCTGTTCACGATACAGTCTACTGGAATCATTATCGTTGGTCACGTCAAGGCAAGTCATCTCACCTCTTCATATCTGTCCGTCAAAAAGAGCCCGAGGATGGAGACCAGCATCGTTTGTCTCCTTGATTCTCTTTTCGTTGACTCATGTGGCATCCTTGTGCACAGACGGCGGTCTCACTCATCGTATGCAATCTCCTCGTGATTGTGACGTTCATATACCGTCTTCGTCGCCGAGGCAGGGCGAGCGATCTCGATGCTATGGAAGAATTGGTCACGTTCACCAATGTGGATTTGAACACGGGTTTTGCAGAGAGTACCACTACGGACAAGCAGTCGTCGGTGACAGCAGGCGGGCTCGAGGCAGCATCAAGCTCTGTGGGATCTTATTCGATTAGATTGGGAGAAGAAAGCTTCTCGTCATACGGCGCATAGGAGGGAAATCACATGACACGTTCATTGCTTCATATTTACTTTAGATCAATTGCACTGTACATCTGTAGCATAGTGGCATATCTTGGCCTACATGTATGATATCTTCTGGACGAAATCGAGTGGGTAAAAGGGTGATGGGGGTCATCAAGGGTGACGCGCAGGAACTTATAATATCACAACCCGATTAAATCCGCCATTTCATTTCTAGTCGAACATTCCGGGGCTTCGACGGGAAACATCAAGAAAAAGCCAATTATGAAAAAGGTCTGACAAATCATACGCCATGTCTCATCCACGTGTGTCATAATCCCCGCTGTACACCCTACTGCGGTAAATCAGTTTTGCAAAAAAAAAAAAAAAGGGGGTCCCTGGCGGATTGATCACGGCGGAGTCCTGGCAACAGGCGGCACAACTCTATTCTTGTTCCATCACCATTATCCCCGTCGAAGGCTTTAATCGGCACTGCTGGTACACAGAATGACGACAACATATCGATAGTTTTGTTTCGTCTGGCTCGGGCTAAGAATGACCTTCCAGTGGGGGATAGCCACGTGAAATTAGATCTGAGTATACGGACACTGCCATCGTTGCCGAAAAAAACGTTACTCAACGGTAAACGATGAGGAATGCAAAAAGTGTGTTCGACGGAGAAACGTACCCTGTGAGGCATGATGAACTTGTGAACGAATTTGAAGGCATAATGTTGGAGATATTGTTATGTGCATGCTGACAAAAGACGGCTGCAAAGTCAGGAGTATGCCGACAAGTCACATCTTCCTTTCCGGGAAAGAAAAAAGGTTCCCGGATGATGGGCAACGAGGTATGCTGGGACTCACCAGCTGTTACACAGTCATTGTACTACACGGGAGTAAATGCGCGTGCATATAGCCCAAACCAGGCCGATGCAGACAGGAATCCGTTTCGACACGATTTCGGGTTAAGAGGTGCAGCCATGCGATCCTTGAGGGTGACCTCTTGCTGGGTTTCATGTCCTAGGTAGGAACTCGGCAGCTTCGATGGGATGCTATATCCCCTATTTGTCTCTGGTAGCATAATAATAAAAACCGAGTTGAAACTCTGCACATGACCACCCACAGGTTTCAGGATTGAAAGAGCCATCGCATAATTTTTATTTGATCTTAAATGCGGTTGCGGTATAGGGAATCCACACAAGGGAAACTAGCAGTTAAGCTCTATATGACTCGATCTCGGGTTACTTACGGTTACATTGTCCCTGGTCTTTTCCAGATCTAGTCGCACCAATCAAGCCCTGCCGCGCATTCGGACTAGCTGATTCGGGCACACCCTCGCTCATCTGTTGCTCACCGTATTGAGATTAGTCTGATTGGAGCTCCGCGGAAGGGTTGGCGGAGCTGCTGAAACTTTTCCATCATGGATAATCTTTTTTTTCTTCCTGAGCCATCTATTCTTGATGACACATGACGACACGCTGAACCGCGGGACGCACTACACGTGTTTCATTTGGTCTATAATATGTGGTGGGTCACATCAAGCGGCGTCCCATCAAAAAGGTAGGTTTACCAGATTTTGTTTCGCTGTCAGGAACAAAATCGTCAACTGGACAGCGAGATAAAGGGATTACATACAGCGTTTCCAATGGCGTCGTCTACTCAAGTTTTGACGACACGACGAGGCAATTTGACCTGTGAACTTTTGAAGGCTCAGATCAAGAACGATAAAGATTGAATCTACTAATGTTAATGCGGTCTCTAAGCCTAGGTACAAAACCACGTACAGGGTAAAGTAGTAATGGCTCACGTGATTCGGAGCCAGAGACATTTCCAAACTTGGCGATGACTCAGCAATTCAATGCTCTTCCAATTACGAATGACTTGAACAAGTCATCAGCGAGGCTGAACCTATTGACCGTCTACCATATGGTTTGGGCTTAAACTTTCTTGGGTTCTGGAAGATTCCTGCATCTTCAGGTCAGGTAAGGGAAACAAGCAACGCATTCAAGCTCAGTAGCCTCGTCAGCTTACCGAGAATCTAGCATTCATCAGTCAACAGACGCTATGCCGCACCTTGACTTCCTACCTTGGAGACCCTTGGAAATATATTGTATTTTAAGCTGCTTTTTGGTGTATAGACATCGCCCTGCGCGTTCCATCGTGCCATTTAGGTGGCAGAAAAACAACGCCACCAGATAGGATTCAAGTTGCCAACCGGATGGATGGCATTTACGACCGTGGACTGGTAAGTTTCTCCGTTTGATTGTTTGCGAGGCAGTACCCGGTCGTCTAGTACAGCTTTTTTTTTCTACCTTGAATAGATGGCGCCGACCGATCACTCAGGGCTTGTCGGATGAGCTCCGTGGTTCATGTCCCCCTCTCTCAACGACTTTGGCGCTTCGCGTCCCTCACGGGTTATTTGTCCATCGCCCGGCGGACTTTCCGAATTATCTGCTTGAGCATTTACGAGACGAGCGTTCCGGTAGGCCCCTCTCAGCTCATAAGACCGTACCGCCTCACGCCTCCTTTCCCCTTCTTATCGGACACGGTGTCCGACGTCACCTGATGTTACATTCTGGACAGCGCTGTATCGAGCCTTTCTCAGCACTCTTGATCGCTGACACTTTTATATCCTTCGTGTGCACGACATCGTCAAGTGGATCCGTTTGATACGGTCCCCTCAAGCCGAGTCATGCGCCGATTTTTTTTCTTGGCGTGTCCAAAGATGCTGGCTTTGGGGAAAGGGGAACGGACTACGTTTATCGCGATTTTTTTCACTCTCCTGGTGGGTTTATGGCGCGCGTGGACATCGCCCTTGGTCATCGTACTCATCCACATCATCATGACACTCATGTACTGCATTTCTCGTCAAGGCAAGGCGGACGATATTTGGGCCACGGAAGAATTGATCATAATTACGTGAGTTTGAACACGGGGTTTACGGAAGTGTCACTCCGGGCGAGCAGACATCTCGTTCGACGGCTTAAAGTGGGGGGCGCTCACACTGCATGGAGTTACATCGTACCGATACATTTCTTGCTTCGTGTTTTGGATTGATGCTGTCAATGGCAGACACAACGTAACGTAGGCGTAATATTTTCTAGTGTGCAGGCAATGCTCATTCGGCGAGTCAAACACATGGCAGGCTAAAATGAATAAATGCGTGATAGACGGGTCAATGGGTGGATCTGCTACGCTGGAACTAGGTCGCAAGACTAAATCCAGCTAAGGTCCTAGCCACAAATTCCAGGGCCTAAAAATCCCTCAAAAGGATCCAACGAATCCATATCATTTCTCATCCGCGCATGCTATAAGTATCTCGCTTGACAACGCACGCGCTGCTGTGGTAAATCAGTTTTACAAAATTCCTGGCGGATTGATTACGGATACCTTGACAACAAGCCGCACGGCGCCTTCCCTTTTGTATCACCGCCTTTCCTGTAGGATATCCGCCTGGATTGGCATCATTCTTGACGGGCCGCCGACGACAGCAGAAAGCGCTGATCCCATTGGGCTCGGATCTTTGAACGACCATGTAGACAACCTCGTGTCAAATGAGCGTATAGAATATTCGTCCACGCTCATCTCCTGAGTATAGACCATCTGATTGAGATCGACTGTCGTCAGTTCAATGCGGCTCCTTGTAGTATCGGAGTTCGTGAAGCATGCTTGGCCCCCGTATAGGATGCGATAGACGAAGGTAACTATGACGAGCAAATTGCACACGACAAGTGCGAGCGAAGTCTGTCTCGGGAGTAGCATTAAAGGTATGTTCCACGGGCAACGTGCCCCACAGGTACGACGCATGAGAGGAACACTCACTTTGAGGTGCGCGACAATGAGAGTTTGTGATGTGACAGGCCTGAGGAGAAGGATTGCGTGCACGATTGTGACAACATTGATGATCATGCTCGCAGAAAAGGTGACAAGGATGAGCATCTTGCACTTCCGACGAAGCTTTACGTCGCACAAAAATTTAATTGGCAACACGGTTAAGAGTGTGTCAGCGAGACAACTTCCTGCAACCGATACCAGAAAGAAAGAGAAAAAAAGGTTACTCGTTGGGAAATAATAAGAAATCTCAAGACACACCAACTGTCTGACTGATTACGATCACAGTTGACATCCTGCACGATGAGTATATGCAGGTGTTTATACCTAGGGTGATCATACAGATCCACATCGCTCCAAAAGCAAGGCCAATGCAGATAGCAAGTCGTTTCAACTCAATTTTGGGTTGGGAAACGCGCACCACGGACGTCAAGAGACTGAGTCTCGTCGACCTGATGCTGAACATAACACCGTCACGTAAACACAAGTACAAGGAAAGGACCCACCACGTTATTGTCGGGAATGAACAAAGACCAATCCACTGGCCAATGGTACTCATGCGAGGATGTTTGCCTGAGGTGAGTTTGTTTCCATGAGTTCGCACTCCAAAATTAATATGATGACGATCTTACTGTCAAATGTAGGTTGCTCAAGGATGACAGAAGCTAGGGTCGCCAGGTTTGCAAAGAGCGCAACCCCGGCCCAAGCATCATCCCACCACATAGCGGCCACAGACCATCTATACCAGAGCCTGAACAAGGTGGAGAGTATTGCCAGGCCGTTGAGAGGTCCTAGTACAATTGCTATGGTCGTTTATAACAAGGCTCGCACCATTTGAACAAGAAAGCACAAGACGGGAAACTCACCAGTCGTCGTCGTCGTCCAACACCATGTGAGCGGCGAGCTCATGTCAGTGTCAGTCTAGGGCTGTGGACGATTTTCAACATTCAGTGGTCAATCTTTGTACGTGAACAAAAGCGTGCGCCTATCCTTCATTCCCGGCCGCAGGGTCGGAGACTTGGAGCGTGTTGCTTTGCGCTCATGTTCGTTGATGCAATGGTGACGTACACGCTTGTTATGCGACCTGTCATAATCTGCTAAAACGGGTCTAGTCAGCGGTGTTTCGGAGGCCTTGGACCAACCCTGCCTCGTCACCTTTGCGGTACATGTATGAACATAGAGTTTGCATCCTACCTGGTCTATGTCCGGCGTTGTCCGCTTCGCATCCCCGTCGGGAAAATTTTGAACTTATGAACCTTTTTCCGAAACGCATACGGTCAATGCGCCACAGAAAGTGCCTAGGAGCCAGGGTCAAAGAACTTGAGAAAAAGATGCTACTTAAAGGCTTCCATAGGCAAGTGACACAGCTACAAATCACAATACTCTAAGCGGCCGCTATACGGTGAGAGCTGTTGGTGTCAATGGAGAATGGCGCCTAGTGATGGAAGAGAAAGACAACTTTGCAAGACACCTTGCCGACTGCGTTGGAAGTGGTTATATCCCCAGGTTGCCTGCCAATTTGCCAAAGCAGAAATTGTCAAGATGGAGGATGTAGCGCCGTTGACACTGCTGCGGTAAATACCTAGTAATGCGGGGTTTCCGAGCAGCCTCAGTATGTTCTTCCCCAGTAGCAACAGAGTCTTGTTGGCACCTCCGAGTTGACTTGGGGAATGTGTCAACCTGTCAGGTGGACCTCGAGTCATTTATGGCTTGCATCGCCAATTTCAAACAAGATAAACTTCGTTTGGACGTTATGAAGACCATGCAGTAGCGTAGTTCCAATTGTCAATATGAACTAGTAGGTATGTACATCTCGAAATTCCATATGTATGTAGTATATGACAGTATAAACACGACTGATGTAATTCGAAACACCCGACAGGTCATCCACACCCTTCCACACTCTCGGTATCTATGCGGGACATGGTCACAGTCGTACATCTAGAAACTTTGGATTGAGTACCATGAAAAGACCAAGAGGACGACTTTGTCTTCGCTGATGGCCATCCCCCGCTCGTCTCTTGATCGAGCTCTACCTGACTGAGGTCAATCGTCGTGAGTTCCACTTTGCTTGTAATAGCATCTTCGATATCTATACTATCCCTGCGCAGGGAGCGGTAGGCGAAAGTGACCATCACGAGTAGGTTGCACACAATCATTGTGCATGCGACTTTGACATGCTCAAAGATGATTGACCCGGAAGTGAGATCAGATTTTAAAAGCACGACTGCTTCTGCGATAGTGACAACGTTGATCACCATGGTTGCTGAGAAGGCGGAACATATCAGGATCCTGCGTTTTCGGCTAAGCTTCACGCCGCGCAAAAACCAGAGAGGAAGTGTGGTCAAAAGTGCATCCGCGATACCGTCCGCTGTCGCAACAAAAGGTGAATATCGCACGGAAATCGGAGAGACGCTGCAGCTCACAAGAGATCTGAAATATCAGAACCCACCTCATCATGAGGCATGCATTTGCGATGCAAAGAGAGAGTCGCATGGCAAGCAGCGCGACCCCAACCAGGCCGAAGAGAGCGCCGACGCCAAGGGAAATGCGTCTCAGGATACCCTCGGGGCGCAACACGCGCACAATTGAAGCCAAAATACTTATCCTCGCAGCCCTGAATCGTGCAATTGATTTGTGTGCTATTGAGCAGTGCACATGTGAACGCACCACATCAGCGTCGGATACGCCAAAGAAAAAATCCAATTTCCGGCCACGAAGAACCGCGGAATACTGTCTGCCCACCTATTTGTTAGTGGTAAGGAAAGTAAGACTTCACGACGCATACCATCAGGAACCGGTTGCTCGAGAGCTGTGACGACCAGGCAGAAAATGTCTGCCAACAATGCCAACGTAGCCCAGGCATCGTCCCACCACATACGGTCTGTATACCATTGGTACCAAAGTCTGAAAAACGTGCAGAGTATCGCCACACTGTGAAAGGACAGCGACACAGCTGAGGGTACGGTAGTCTATCGTCAACGACGTCTGGCATGCACTGAAGAAACTTACCAATCAATATGTCATCCCAGTCGGGAAACATGGTGTGGATAGGTGTGAATCAATGATCGCGGGGGACTGGTTGGGCACCATACAATGCGCAGACCACCTAAATACAAAACTGCCGATGACATGATTGTTCAATATTGGGGACAGGGTGGTTGTCAGCATTCATAATTCAGGTCCCACGTTGAAACAAGTTATACCGAGCTCGTCAGTCCCTGCCAGGGACGTTCGCTATCGCACTGATCGAAAAAACTACTCACACTCCACACAGAGTGTTGGACATTCATGGCGTATTTTGTGAATGAACTTATTGAGTGGTCACCTGAAGGAGAAGACTCTTTCAGTCGAGTTTCAACTTTCAACGTGTCGAACTTTGCCGAACAGCTGAGTTTCAAGCTTTACCTGTCTCCCTGGTGGTTGAAGCGTTGAGCCTGGAACCCCTGCCGATATCTGATATAGTTTTCATGACTATCAAGATATTGTAATGAGCATACAATGCCCTCGTTAGGTGGTGAGTTCGTGACTTGGCACAACTCCGACGTCGACTGACGATTTGCTGACAGTCCCAACATAAATTGATGTTGGCGCCTTGGCCCTCTATGCACTGCAATCAGAGGGCCGTTCGAAGACCCTGATGCCCTGGCTGGGCTCGTGAGATGCTCCTTAGCTGATCTTGTTTGTCATTGCAGTCGCTAACCCCTTTTTGTGATGCATACACCAAGAATTGACTTACCTGTGGTCAGGTGCATGTATTACTTTGCAGGGATGATCATATCTATGACATAAATGAGGGGCGTTCCAAGCACTTCCAAATGCTTACAGGCTGGCTTTGGCAACGTTCGGTACGCCACTGGAGAGGGGCATCGGCTTGGCCACGGTTGGAACCTATTTAACACGGACCGTCGCAATGCATCAACGTCACTGATTCTCGTGGGGTAAAACGTACCAACTACATGCTGGAAAATGGATGCCAGCACAACTTTTGTGTATCATTCTTCATGGGGTCGCATTCATCCAAGACGCAGCCACGGCCACAGACCCAATGATCTTGGACCGGTCACCATGGAAAGACCAAGATAATTTTGTCGTTCCTACATGCCAGATACGAAGCCCCCCTTACCGGTGTCTTTTGCTGGGCGAGCTCGGCCCCCGTGAACTCGATCCCACTTTTTTATGGTGTAGAACATGCCCAAGACGCGACAAACAAAGGTGCCCGATCACTGCACACGATCATCGAGCATGCCACATCAACTTGTATGGTGTACAGAAAAGGAAAGATCCACTGGTTTGGCCAAAGGTCCATCAGGATATGGTTTCGCAATGGCCACGTCAATTGCTCAGGCAACGCAACAATCAGGCAGGTAACATTTGCCAACAACGCTAGCACAGCCCAGGCATCATCCCATTGCCACATGCACTACCAGTAACAGAGTCTGAAAAAACGTGCTGAGAATTGCCACACCGTGAAAGAACGGCGAAAGGCCCGAAGCAGCTGAGGGGTAAGATTCATCACAACCAACGATGTCCGACAGGGGGAAAGAAACCCGGTGTTTGCGGAATAGTCTGCAGCTTTGTCTTTTCTACATTTGTGTTCAGGGAAAGCTATTGCCACTCTGACCATCACA
>JBBPUD010000352.1:0-25443 GCA_038094475.1 Phylloporus aff. rhodophaeus
AAAATTTTCTGCATGTCAGCCCAGACATCAATGTACCAGGAACCTAACCCTTGCTTCCTGTCTCATCACTTACCCACACAGACCCTGCTACAACTGCTGGCAACACACAACTCCTGGGCCTCCACTGATACCATCCTGCAAGCTAAGGTGCAGCTATAATAAGCACTTGATGATCTCAACTCTCAAGACAACTAGTGTTCCCCAGCATCAGCACCGGAGTGATTGTGAGGCTGATGAGATCACTTCCATGTGGCAGCAAGACTTCCCAAGCCATGTTGGTACTATGTATAGACATGTGTTATGAAGATGACAGTTACCAAACTGACTGAATATTTCACTCGTACATGATTGAATTGTGACTATTCTACAATAGCACTTAATTAATAATTATTTTGCTTGTAGTTATCCATCTCTTGCAAAGTCCATACTTCTTCATAATCCATACATCATGGCTTATCCTGACAGGTATGGGTTATAAGGAAGTCAACTGTACTACATCACAAACATTACAAAACTACCAAACATTGCAACAGTTTTGTTGCTCAGTGTAGAGTATAATGAAGATTTGCTTGAATACATAATATTTCACATATTCCCACAATCCAAAATAGCCAGAAATTGATTACTGATGAGGATATGGACATGGGTGATCAATATTGAAGCATTTGAAAATATACAATAGCAAATTTATACCTAGAAGAAAACAATACCCTATTGAGTGAAAAGTGTAACTTAAGTGGTAATAGATTTCAACCTTTCTAACAAAAGGTGCAAAACTATTGCATGGAGTTGTCATTTTGAAATGGCCATATCTTGGCCATATACAGACCAAATCACAACCATTTTGTAGCCAAGAGTTAGTACTACAGTATATTTGATCTCACCAAATATAGGCATGATTCCCATGCATGTTTGCATTGTGCTTCATGCACCTTAAGGTTAGTTATTGCAATGGCTTTGGAGGTCACTGTAAATGGGTACAGGTGCAGGTTGAACCTTCAATACATGGGTTACCCATGTCCATCCCTAGGGCCAAGTAGTGACAGTGTCATTGCTTAACATGGCATTTACTTCCCACAGTGGGAGATATATATTAGCTAGACTAGGATACAAAAAAAACACCCCTTTGTCTTAACCCCCCATCTGCAATCTTGTCAAGAATTTAGATATCATTGGACATCAACAATACAAGAGAGCTTGAATACTAAAATGACTGAGACAACATTCAGCTGGGAAGAGATGCCCTTACCATGTTAATTGATTGGGAACAGTGACATGACATCTGAAAGTTAACATAGAACCATGGCATGGATGCAGACACCATCATAGTCTATCCCCCAATTGAAGAGGCAGTGGTTGATAGTCATGAACTCCTTTCTCCCGAGTGGAAGGGATGCAACTCATGCCTGGGGTCAGTTTTTTTGGGAATGTTGACAAAGCAAGTACTGCACCAGATGCTGGATCAGTCAGGGACTTGTTAATTTCATCCATTCACATCAGTGGTGCTTGAGAGGACCAAGACTCTTCATTGCTTGGCATCATTTCATTCAGGGTTTGCAATGATGAAAAACACATCGGGCCATGTGGATTTCAACATGATTCATTGATATCGCGGTTAGAGAGGCTACACTGTCTATCTAAAAAAAAGGTATACAAGATAGTGATACGTTAGATCGGCGGAAAAGCGTGCAGTCATTCGGGTATCGCTGACAAAAGAGCGAGAACATCAAGAAAGAGAGCGATTAAAAAGAGAGAATCCGCTAACAATACAAAAAATGATTGACAGATTTGAAACAACATTCAACTGCGAACCCAGAGGAACAGAGGCGACTTGGTTGATTTTTGCTAGGACAGGACAAGAGTTAGACGGCGTGCGGTACGTCGGGCGTATACCGAGGCGGCGCAGTTGTGTCCAACCTTGCCTCCGGAAGCACTGGCAACGGCAGGCTGTCGAAGTCGACGGGCGACCGCGGGAACGACTCTCTCGACATGGACGCCGACAACGTCGTCGTAGGCGAATGTAACCCCTTGACGTCCGCCAATGCACCACCAACGTCGGGCAACGTCAAGCGCGACGAGAACGACGCAAGCGAATCCCGCTTCTTCTCCGTCTCCTGCATGACGTATACAGGCATCGTCGAAGAACTGTCTGGGTTCGTCCTGTCGCACGAACGTAAGATGCGCGCCCAGAAAATGATACATTTAAGTTTGGTGACGTACCCATTGGCAGTCCAGGTCCCCGTCGTCGACATGGTTCCGGTGGAGAGACCAACCCGCTTTGCGACCGACATGTACGCAAGACGGTAATTCCTCCTCGCTTCGTCTGCAAAACCGAAAAACGCAAAAAAGACAAAGGCACAGAAGACGACCGCGTAACGTGACATTTCGAAGCTACCGCCGATAATCGGTTCCGCTTTCCACTCGATAGCAGGCACTTCGATGACGGTCAAAAACCCGGCGTGGGCAGTGGCCCAGTTCACGTATGGCACTACCAAACCGGGTGCCAGGTCGAGGTACAGGGAGATGCAGGAAAGAGGAATAGTCAAGATGATTTCGAGGCTGGCGAGTGCCATGAGGCGGAAATATCGGCTAGAGCTCAGGTTTCTATTGGTTGCCAGGAACTCCTTAAATTGAGCACGTCGAACGGCGAGTTCGCGAATAGTGCGGACTGTGATATGCGATTAGCCTCTCGTCGTGAGCGCTGTCAGCACACGCACCAGAATAAGTCGCCGATGCCAAGCCAATGACCAGAGGCCAGACGAGGTAGAGTGGGTACGCAACGGGAGTGTTAAGGGTGAAGGGAAAACACCCGATCTCTTCATAGATGAGGAAACGACGGGATTGAATGATGGGGTCTGATAACAGATCAGTGATGATCTCATCGGACCCACTCCACAGCACTCACGAAGAGCCAACTGGAGCAAAGGAATCCCGAGACCGATGGCTAGATCGATGGTGATATCACGCCGCTTTTGCGCACGTGTCTTGGTCACAGACTGAACAGAGGCGATCTGATACAAGCGACGGTTGATGCAGAGGGATGATGCAGGAATGGCTACCGAAGTGGCAAGTATAATTTGGGAGGCTGCACCAACGCGGTGAGCCAAGAGCAGAATGAAAACAAGCAGTCAGATACGCACAGATGTCGCACCAGACTGGCGCCCTGTTGACCGTATCCGAATTCCAAACCACCGAGTTGATGAATCCATTCAAACATCCTACGGCTGTCCAGATCATATACATACAAGTGCCTATATTCCAAGCTAGATACCATTTGAGCAGGGCGTAAGATGATATAAGGCGGTAGATTTACCTTCGAGATGCCATGGGAGAGGGATCAAACACAGGACAAAGCCGATGAAGGCACAGGCCGAGAAGAACCAATTCGGTACATCGTTAATCATCGCAATACAGTTGCAGACGACGCAATTTGGATGCGAGTGTGCTGACCAGAGGACGAATCGCTAGCGACGAGTAGGGGGAATAAAGGACGCTGTTGAACCCGAGTTGGGGGGCGCTAAATAAATGCTCGCATACCTTGTCGTCCAATTTGGTCGTCCCCTTGTCTCGCGCCATTTACCAAACCACGAACATTCCCATATCGACGAATAAACCGAGGACCAAAACGGGACGTGCGTTTGTATCCTGAAGGGGCAGTCCGCCGGTGGCGTTTCTCATGTCGCGCCAAATGCGGGCGAGCACATGAAACGATGACCCGTGCGTCTCAATTCCCCCCGCCAAGCAACTAGTTATCTCAAGAATGGAGAGCACGTGTGCCTCGTCGACACTAGAGCGGCTCGAAGGAATCGATTATGGGCTAGAGCGTCGGGTGACACTACGAGCGATAGAAGAATGGCGGGCGAACCAACGGACGGGGGAGCTGCCAACCATCACAAAGCATCTTGTTCCAAGAAAGGACCGTACCTTGGTAAATGCTCCCATGTTCACCGCGCCGTAATGGAACAAGGTGTCTATGCCGCCGAACGTCGGGTCGAGCGTGCCTCTGGAGGAACACAGTGGCGACCGGAAACATTGTGAAGAGCATGGTCATTCAGCATGATGGTGGTTCAGTATCAAGCATTGAACAACACGTTGCCAACGGTTTATCTGGAGACCAGCCGAGGTGACATTTTATGTACAACGGAAAGTGCCGAGAACAAAAGTTCCTACAGTAAAAGGACAAAAAAAACATAAAGTCAGCAACGTCATCACTACCTCGCCCGCAAGGACTTATGCTACAGAAAGGAGCGGCATCACGATAGTCTACACAGAAAAAAAACTCAAGTCCTAGGGCTACAAGCATAAATGGGTAATGAACCAAACCAGGTTAGATGAAAGCGATCCTCAGTACGAAAGACTCTGCAAGAGAGAAACATCACCAGTACTGTGCTTCCTTGACCACCGTTACAAAAATCCCCTGTCGCTTCTCTACGCACGCGCCGACTGACACCTCGCCAATGCTCACCGAGCCACACCTGCTGAGTCGTGTTGGAATCGTCGTTGGCGTCCGCGGCCACAGGCCATGGTCGAACGCGAGTTGGCTGGGATCAAACCCAGACTCGAGCGAGTTGTGCGACGACGCGATCGCCGAGGCACGCGTCGGCGACTCAAGTGGCCCTGACTCCATACCTACCATGTCGTGTTCTTCTAGCCAGACAGGAGAGGTGGGACCCTGTGGCGACATGGGTATCGAGGGAAAAGACTTGGCCGCCATATGCTCATATGGGAGTGTACTCGCGGAATGGATAACCAGGGTCAGATCGACGACCGTGAAAGGGAGTGATGGTACCGAGGCGCTGGCAAACATGTCAACAAGGGTAAGCCCTAATCGATCATGAGTCCGTATACCTCGTAAAGGAGTGATCCGAAACATCTTGCACGGACGCTCTGGATTGAGTTGCCCTTTTAAAGAATCGCAGAAACGAGCAGAGCAGATCCAAGCCTTGCCAAACGACCTCCATCCTGCAGGCAAACAGGGTAAAGAATACCACTGACTGCACCACAGTCACTGACCACTCGACCTCAAGCACCGTCCGAACGTCTCCGGTAATCGTCTCGGGGCCCCAAACAACAATTTCACTCAGGTGCCTTGACATGTTCCCCATTGGGGATAATCCTGGGGAAAATAGACCCCACATGCAAACGGCGATCAAGACGGCAGAGAATACCGCTTCCGAGAGCGCCATCCCTACGAGCCGGAGGTACAAGTTGCGTGTGAGCGAAGGGATTGAGCCCCTCCTCCCATGAAACTGGACTCCGTGAACAAGAAAATGGCGCCAAGCAAGCCCTGCAATAGCATATAAGCGCGATTATCGAACTACGGAAACATGGTAAGACGTACCAGCGCAAATGACGGTTGCACCTGTGAGTAATAGTGGAGGAATTATGACGAGAAAAACGGTGGCGATAGTGGGATAAGTGGAAGGTCGACACCCGAAACCATAAAAAAGATCGAATCGACGGGGTTGAATAACCAAATCTACCGGATGCACCGTAGCCTTGAGTGGAGGCATGATACAAATATGTGGAACAGAATGCACGTAGGGCGGTATACACGAGTGGGAGCCCGAAGCACATTAAACACTCAAATGAGATACGTCGAGGTTTTGTCTGAGGTGTGGCGATCTGGCAAAAGGAAGCCAGGCGTTCAAGATGGATACAGATGGAGAGGCACGCTGCAGGTAGCGCAATTCGCGAACCAGTGATGAAAGCTGTCGCTTTTGAGAGTCAGTGCTTGAGTCATTAGCAACAAGAGATGAGATATGACTCACAAATATCACACCACACCGCGGCTTTGGCGTCAGTAGTCTCAGCCCAGACCAAGGCATCGACTGCAAATATGAGGTTCGTAACCAAGAGCCATATCCCAATTGCCACAGCGGCGATGTTGCGAGCACGGAGATACCAGATCAGAGGCACAAGGGTCAATGCGGCAGAAATGAAAGAAAGGACCGGAACTTCGGGATACATTGCAACGATACAACGAGGGCCAAGAATGAACGACGGGGGTATTGAGACGTGACCGCTCCTCCCGCGACACCCATCATACTTAAGTGCTTATCCTGCACAGCGAGGTTTACCGAAATACAAAGCGTCGTCACATGGTTGCGTGAGAGCTCCTTCTGGTCCGATAAGCTCACTTCTCGAAAAAAAGTACAAGAGTAAACGTCATCGTGCCTCAGAGCCTCCACTGCTAGTTCGAGGGATAGGAGTGAGTCCGAAAGCGGCAAGAATGAAAGCAATCACCTGATATAGTAGGTTGAATCAATCCCATGAACACCCAGATGCTGTGCAAAAAGCCAGATTGACTGCTAAAAGCAAAGTGATACACTCTTGACCGAACATACCCTGCAAAAAAGTGTCCGGAAGCGTGCATGATGTACATACGATTTCATGAACAGGCTGTTTAGAAACTGCACGAGAGAATTAGGACAATGATGCATGCTTGCGGGACGTGTATATTTGTCCTGAAACAAGGTAGGCGATTACTCGGCGAAGCGGGAAGGTTGTAAGGCGGCAGATACGTAAAACGAGACCCAGGCCAGGGACATGGAAATAGCGGGAAGACTGGATAGCGGACTTGGGCTGGAATGCGGCAACCTCGGGTATGGTCTCGAGTTTTATTGAACTGCGGGAGCGCGTCATCTTGGGCGAGGATCGAGGGGACCGGGAGACGTTGCCTCGCCATCGTGTGATGAACCAGGTAGGGAGAAACGGAGACAATTGCTCGATCAACGCTGAGACAAGTGTGGAAATTTGTGTCGTGATTCTGTAGAGAGCGGGCCTGTCGGCGCGGGTCTCCATCTGTTCCAAAAGTGCCTCGACGTTCTGTTCCAATTTCACTAACCTGCCCTCTACAAAAGCCTTTGAAACCTCTGACTTTTTTTCATGCCTACGGGCTGCTATCTCCATCATCTCGATTGCGTCCTCCACATGCTCGTATAAATCTGAGTTGAAAGACTTTGACTGTTTGCGTAAGGAGTTGAGCTCGGCTTCCAGCTGTGCGACTCTCTCCACCAGAGACTCCATTTTCTGAGTGTCCGATGGAGGGTAGTGGATGATGGTATGCAAGTCCGCGCTTCGTTGCCGGAGACGTTGAATGGCGTGCTTCCACGGACGCATCCCAGTTGCCAGCACAAAAAGGGATAAACTGAACCACGAGGTAGCGGATTGACCAGAAAAGGAAATCACGACTGTGCGAAGAAGTGTCGCACCCAGGAAAGGCGAAAGGATGGACAAGGTAAGATAAAAGATTTCGAGCGTGCGGAGTTCGGAGAGAGCAGCACGGTGATACTTTTCCGAAGTGGAAGAGTAATCCTTGGATAGTGTATGGAATGCTCTGCGTGGCCTTGAAGCGAGATAAAGACTCCACGGGACTGTGATGATGTCATTGTTGAGGATGACGGAAAGACTGAGTGCGCACCTTCAATGATTTGGTGGAGGTAAAAGACGAGGAGGAATATAAGGAGTACGTTTTTAACATGATCGCTTCCAGTGAGCCAGTTTATGACGGGAGAGAGCAAGGCGAGAGCCACGGAGAGGTCGAATTCATACCAGGCACGCTCGTTGCCGTCATCGGATAAATCAGCCTCATCAGGGTACTTGCGTTCGCCTGGAGATGGTGGCGGGAGGGTAGTTCCCGATGGACTGTCTGATTCATGGCCAGTAGAGTCGGCGTCAGAGGGGTCGTAGTGGTCTGAATGGGACGAGGGACCATCTGGCGTGGGTTTGTCGCTGAAGTACTCTGTGTCGCTGGGAGAGCGGGACTCTTTCGCGGTGGGTCGTCGTCGTCGTCGCATGATGGAGTAGATGAAAGGGAGACTTAGTCGGAGTTTGAAGAGCAGTGCATGTGTTAAACGTCGTTTGCAATTTGACGTTTGAGGTGGAGGGAGAAAGTCAATGACGCGTGGGAATAAAGTAGATTAGATTAGATTGTAAGATAGCATCCATGGCTCTTATCAGTAGCCCCACACATAAATTATATTCCTACTCTATACCTTGTCTAGAAATCGACCAGATTGCTTCGTTAACTGCCAATCTGCTTTGGTTTCATCGTCTGATACGCATTGTCTGCAAGACTTGGTTTGATTGGCACTTCTTCTGGAAACTAAAACTATAGTCCTCCGCCATACAACATGAAATCGTAACGGGACGTTAGTTGGTTTACCCCAACAGGTCATCAAGAAAATCTTGCATTTCACTCTTTGGATCCTTGTTCACGATACCCTCTATGGGCAAAGGGGGAGCTTCCACAATGTCATTTTCTTCAAGGATTAGCACGGACCCACAGAAACGAGCGGCATACAGACCTTTCCTCCGTTCCTTGGGAGCCATCGGCTTCACTCTAAACACCCCCGTCTTTGCTCTAAATCTCTCCTTCAAATCTATCCCAACAACGTAAACGATCAGCATCATCGACAGGCTGCTTTCCATATGACCTAACCTCGATTCGCCTCGGCCACGTCTTTCTCAAGGCGCATCTCCTCGAGCGCATCGTCCCATTCCACCGTCTGCACGCGTCCCTTTTTCGCACCTGCAGCCGACGGTCGAGACGTGATGTGCGCCAATTCCGGGTCGATCTCGTCCTCTGCGTCCTGCGCAGAATCTGGCACCGCTTCCGAAAGCCGCTGACGCGCCAAGAACGCAGAGAGATCAACCTCGGGCTCCTGAATCTCCTCGCCTGCACACGTCCGTCTCAGCCGCCACCCGGGCCATCGCGCAACGACGCACCGTCCGAGTCCAGCTGGGGTTCTTCCTCCGCATACCGATCCGCATTCGACAGGAGCGCACGCTTGGAGTACCGTTGTTGCAGCACCGCTGCTTCCTCTGGGTCGTCGATCGCGTCTGGCGTCTCACCCTCGAGGAGCACACGGGGCGTAAACTCGGCAGCGCGGCCATATGCACGACCTCGTCCGCGCGCGCGGAGGTATTTACCGAGACCGCCTCGTGATTTGCCTCTGCCTCTGCCACGCCCACGCGCAGGCTGAGTGTCCGATGTGGAGGAGCTGGTGTCCGCCATGTGTGCGGTTCGGAACTCGAGCGCAGTGATAAACCCTGGTGGTAGAGGGCACGTGACAAAGACTAGACTTGGTAGAACGATCCAAGTTGAGCTCTGAAATGAAGCTTCCTAGGGACAGATCCGTTGCGACGTACACTGGAATAAGATGTACTGATGACACGGTGTTGAAGTGAAACGATAATCCTCCCAATGTCACAGGAGACTTGCGTATAAACGTTTGAACCACGAGTCATTTGATTGGATGGTCTAGGTTGTTCGAACCTGGGTTACTCCTTGCAGCGTGTGGTATACAACAGCACAGTGCAACTCAAGTTGCGCTTTGATATTCATAGAACCCAATCGCCATGGAGTGAGAACGAGATACACTAATAATACAGATGTTAAGATAAAGGCCGCCAGAGAACCCCCAAAGGACACCACATGGACGAGAAGCACAAAAAGAGACCCACACAAGACCCAGATACGAATCAGTCATCCGATGGGATGAACCCACGCGTTAGAACATCATACACGAGGAAGAGGAATAAGCATATATGAATAAAAATGCCAATGACAAGAACCACAATCGCGTTTTGGAGCTCCTCCTCGACATACTTGCATATGCGCCAGGGAAGCGATCGCATGGGCCGGTAGACATGCACGGTTAGCGGCGGCACGGGACGAGTTACATCCGGTCGGTAAGTCGGGTGTGGTGGTAGGGATAGGGTACGGGTCGGCCACGATAAGAGGGCCGGATCTTCCAGTATGAGCTTCTTCGGGCTCCGGGTTTCTTCGCGCTGCTTCTCAAGCCACTTGGACAGGCAGTAACTCGCATAGCCTGCTTGATCGAACATGGCGATGCCAGATTCCATTTGATAGAACTCCGATCTTCGAGTGCGTCTGGGACACCGCGTGTCCAAACGTTCATTGCCCTCAAAAACATCAAGGTCGACGAGAAAGCCGGGGTGGTCGGAGAGGCAATCTTCGTAAACGGAAAGACAATCCTTTTCAGGTAGTGGATCCGGGGATTTTTGGTACGTGTCGAAACTTTCCTGTGGTCACGTCAAATAACGGTAATGATAGAAAGAAGAGGATACATACGCGAACAATGAGACAGGGACGTGCAGGTGACGAGCAAGAATCCTTCTTCCATCTCTCAAAGAAGCCCCTACGAGATATTGTGACAGGCTTATCGTCGAACCGAACGTTCTTCTGCAGAATCAATCAGCCTCAAGGTTACATTATGCATCGTGACATCAAGAATACCTTTAGTGACACAGAGGAGGCATTGTCACAGAGCGACACGGTTTTTCTGGGTCGCTTGAGCGTAGTGAGGACACCACCACGGCCAAGGGCCAGCTTCCACAGTTGCAACGAGGGACGAATGATGATGTCCAATGCTACCTTGGCATCATTCATATCCATGCGCTTCGCGTTTCGGGCAAATCGGAAATGGTACGCGGTAGAACGCCTCGAAGGCGAATCATAGTTGGCGAACGTAGATTTGGCACACATCGCAGGCGGGAGCGAGTGTACGGGATCGAGTAAGGAGCGGGATTCGGTTCAGAGGGATGTGGCAAGCCTGTCCGTCCAGTATTTAACCACACCGCTTTGTGTCGGAGGTATGTCTGCCGGGCGCATTGTGGTCTCGAACGGGAACGCAACGCTTTCCATGAGGCCGCTCGCGGAACATTAATCGACTCCACACGTATGCATGTGTTGACGGAGGTTGCCGGTTTAAGGCGTAGCGCTTTGTCGGTGTCTCACTTGGTAATTCTTAATCGGAGAGCACCCTTTTGATTCGCGGTGATTACACCTGAATTAGATAGAAGAGTCAGTTCATATTTTCACTAGGGCAAACGTCGTGCACTGCCAACCCTGCCAATTCCTGGTCTCTTGGCAACAATCTATACATCGCTGTCCTGGGCCTCGCCAGCTGCCAACCACAAAGAGAAGTGAGATAGCTTGAACAGGTGGAACATGAAGTTGGATCTTCTGCGTGCGTGGGTCGGTGGAGGGTTTCATAGGATGCTATCCTCTGCGACAATCCTTCATAGAAACAACACGCCAATTTTGGTCCGAAGGTAGGGGAGAAACATCCAGTACCTTGGGTCTTCTCCGATGAACTGTGTATGAAGAGAGACCAGATTCCGTGGTGAGCTTAGAAGTGTAGCGTTTGAACGACTGTTGATTTGGCTAGTAAATAACCAAAAACACGTGTCAATCGCTTTGGGTTTTCAATAGAGCCTTGAATTGCCAAAGCGCTACATTACCTACCAGACACTCAAACCCAAACTATATACAGGTCCGCACCAAGAAACAGATAGAAGGGGTGCGGGCAGTGGGCCCAGCAGGCGGCCAAGAAACTAAAAACCGTACCAAAAGTGGTGCGGGCGATGGGCCCTGCAAGCACCGTGACTAAGAAGAGAAACGTGGAATCATACCACCCAAACAAGTAGATCCTCGAAGCGGGGAGTGATGCTACGACTCCGAGAAGGGGGAGAGGGGAGCCGGATTGCCTTCGGAGTTCCACCCGGGGAAGGGAACAATGGAATCACTCAAGACACGCCTTGAACTCGACCGGGATTGCACCGAATCGAACCTGAACCCAATCATATGATGTACTCCTCCAAAGCGCAGCCGATGATGAACGCTGCGCCGCATCCAAATTCCTGACTATCGCACTTTGATGTCGCCGTAAACGTCGCCTGAACATGTCGACTCGCTCGCATGCCGAGTGTTGCCATAGACCTTGTCGCTCGTCGCTTCAAGTCCGCGCCACAACGTCGTCCAGTTAGGTCTCCTCCTGCATGAAGGATGTCCGCACTCGCCCAACCCAAACGGACCTACCTTGTTCCCTCGTCATCGACCCCGCCCGTCTCATCCGAGTCCCCAACTACCCGATACCGTCGACCTCGTCATTTGAAACTATCTCAGCCTCGCTGTGTGAACTGCACATCAACGCGTCCAGAGTCTCCATGCGACGTTGTCACGTCGTTCGTACCAAGCTTTGTCGCAGGGTATATTGCATTGGTAGCCGCAAAAGATGAACAGGCACTGGATCGGTCAAACCAGGCCTGGGCAAGAACACCATGTCGCCACCACCGCCCGCGACCTTTCTCCGCGCCCTCAAGTGGGCGTGCTGGAGGAAAGGGTTGTGCAGGCTGTCGGGTGAGAGGAGGGGTAGTAGGCGTTATCAGAAGAAGGGGTAGAAATGGTGGCGTAGTGGATGTTCGTGCTATTGGCGGTTTCTGCTCGATCTCGGGAAGGTGCTGCGGCGTCTGCAAAAGGCGACAGAATTGTCGAGACGGAAAGACAACGGATGTTTGGCTGGAGAACTCAGAGGTGTGCCCAAGTACCACACGGATGGTATCGATGTTGACGGAGGTCAAAGGGGTGGCCAGTATCAGGATTGTCGGAGAGAACGTAACACTCGGAATTTGATCGGTCGAGAGATGTCGTCGGGGAACGTGGCATGGTCTTCAAGGGATTCTAACATTCAAGTTGGAGGGGTGCGAACATCCCGCATAGCAGCGATTTGACGGGATCTGGGATTGACATCGCAAAAACTTGACAATGAACCTAGGCAGGGTCATCGAAGCTAAACGGGCTTGTGAGAGACAACGTGAGTTTCGAGAGTGACAGATCGGCGGATCGTACCATCAAGAGTCCAAGGTCAACAAGCGAACGCGAGAAAATCGTTGGCGGGAAGGGTGCCAACCAGGTACGGCTCGACAAAAATTGGCACCCGTGGAAGTCGTCAAAGTGCAGTCGATGGAATATTGGGATGTTGGGGATACGGTTGAGGACTAGATTTGTCACAGAGAAAGTGTTGGACCAGGGCATAAGGCCAAAGTCAGGCAGCTCTGCGCCTGGGTCGAATTCTGTGCTCGATGGTCTAGAGAGATCAAAGCAAGCGGGAAGCACTGGGAAAGGTATAAGGAAGGAACGAGAGAGTGAACCCGAAACTTACATCGCCTGCTCCCTTGTTCCCCAATCTCAGCGCTTCAGACCAAAAGCGCCGAGCTTCATAACAATCATCGTCAAAGCGCGGAAACCAAGGTAACAGACGCAGGGGTTGACCACTCCGCCATCCGTCGCCTTCCGCGTTCTGAGCATCTGGATCTTCATTCGTGTACCACATTGTCGATGCCTTCAATCCTTGTCGAGCGGAGCTATGAACAACTGTCGGATCTGCAGTGCGTCGCTATCCGAGGTGATCCGGGTAGCTGGAAGAGTCAAAAAAGTTCGGAAAACCTTCATGACGCCACAGATCGTTATTCTAGTTCGAGTGTCTGAAACTTCCATGAATGACTTCGTCTCGTCACTGTCCATCGTCTTCTCGAATATGACCATCGAGGCAGTGGTATCGTCTGCTCCAGCAGCAGTGGATATTGCTGAGCTTGACGGTGTTACGATGAATCTTGGGGGTTGTGACAGCAGAGGCGAGGAGGAAACGGACTCGGAAGGTCGACGAGAATCCTTAGGGAGGTCACCGATACCATGAAACAACGCGGATACAAAGAAGGGGAGATTGTTGGGGTCGAACCACAAGAAATCTAAGGATTGATGCTCAGCTCGCTCTGCGTCAGCGGACGGAAAAGCGACACGTACGAAACCAATAACAATAACCAAACCATGAAAAAGGACTGTGGCAAAGTCAGAAACTGCTGAATAGAAAAAAATAGACAATGCGTACCCGAAACACGATAAAAGAATGACAATAGTTGGAATTGGCTTGACAACCATAATCGTCAGCACATGTAAGGCGCCCAATCGAACAGGGACGTACCATTGCTACCAATAACGGAACCGGGGTATAGGAGACGGGATCAAACTACCTCAGAGGCGAGGTATGGCAACCAAGCCGGAGCGCAAACCATCGGAAGAGGACGGCTTGGCCTGTGTGTGCGGATAAATGGCCTGGATGGTAACCAGAGATGCGGGACCGAGTACGTCGGCACAGCGACTTGCACTTCCTTGTTGAGCCAGAAAGTGGCTGGCGGTACCATACGAGCCTTATAAACGCAGGGAGGACTCAAAAATGTGGCAGACCTCGGAGGCGGTGTGATGGGATAGATCGATCCCCCGTCGGATGCATCGCTATCGGTTATGGGAGTGGAAGAAGTCCATTCCAGCGAGACCCGTCCTCGCCTGTCGAGGGTCCAAGTAGGTGTGAGCTGTGAGACGCTTCCCACATCATCGTCAATGATGTCATCCTCGCTATACTCGGAATTACTATCCTCGGAGAGAGCCCGGGGGGTACAGTCCATGTTGGGATCGCGAAGCTCCTCAAGGATTCTCCGCATCAGGTCCGGACCTTCGCAAGATGGCGTGAACGTATCGCCATCGTCCCAACCCGCTCGGGGGCCGTCGCGATCATCGTGTACACCAACGTCGCAACTAGAACTTGTTGGCCTGGCCTCTTGAAATTTGATCCGTTCCAGGTGTCGGTAAGACGTGGCCGAGTCCGCCTCCGAGTTGGTCTCATCAAAGTCGGTGAGATTGCACAAGCCACTTCGACGACCTACTGTGCGCACTAGGCCTTGGCCAAGACCCTCCTCCGGAATGGTGTGCTTGAGGGTCTGCGCGAGGTCCGCCATATCCGCCATACCATATCGTCGGGAGCTGGGAAACGATCTCGTGGGCGTCGTCAGGACCTCATCGCAAGGCCGATGGCTGATATCCAGACGGGAATCGGTCAGAATCCCATCGTAAAGCGAACCCGAGTCCAACGCGGAATCGAATGTTGTTCCGTGCGAACCACCAGTTGGTCTAGGCGGCGTCGTCAAGATCCCGTCGTACGGTGAACAAGTAAACTCGCGGGAATCAGCCAGGCATGCCAATTCGGAAGCCATCCTTGAGTCGGGCGTCCACGGCGGTGTCGTCAAGATCCTATCGATCTCGGATTCGGTTACGGTCCCATCGTACGGTGAACAGGCCACGTCCCTCTCGGAATCCGACAACGTCTGGGATGCTTCATCGCATGACGAGGTATCGGACGAACTGTCGTCATGCTTTCCTGGGACACAGAGGAACGTACCCCCCGGACGGTCTGTTGAACCGATGATCGTACTCCTGAACTTGACATTCGCCACCGAGCTCGTATCGTACGGCGGGGCCTTCGCGACTCGAACCTTTGAACCCTGGCCTGCGTTCTCCTGTGTGCCCTTGGTGCCGTCATTCTTGTCTCCATCTCCGTCACCGTCGTCCATGTCCAAAAACGAGTTCATGCCATATGGTTTCGGCTCCGACGCCGGTATCTCGTTTGCTTCGTCTTCCACATAGATTGCCGGAGCAGAAGACGTTGCAGGATGGCACTCGACGAGCTGGGATCAACTGTTAGAAAACCAGTGATAACGTGAAGCGCCGCGTACGCACATTCCAAAACGTCGGATGGAAAAACCTTGCGTACACCATACTTACATGCTGCTGAGGAGGATGTCAGTTTGAACGAAATGTATAAGTACACGTCCAGCTCACCTCGAGACCGCACTCGACATCGGGATGCCAATCGCTCCCAGTCGCCGTGGTGGCCGTGCCAGATCCGCGGTGACGCATAGACGATAAGAAACTGCTGAACGTAGCCCAGGTGCCGTTCTTCCGGGCATTGTTGGCTGTTCCACGTCCATGATAAAAGTAACCCGCGACAGACACAATGGCGACCACAGCGAACACGAAGCCACCTGTCCCGGCAAGATACCGCGGCATTGTCGAAGCAGACTGTCCAGCCGAATCTGGGACGAGTGGAACGGAAGGGGTGGCGATTTGGAACGCGAAAGCAGCAGGGATGGACGCAATTGGAGACATGATAGTTCGATGACGACGGAACTAGAGGTCGCAAGACGCTGGAGGCATGCAGTTTATATAGTGCTGGTATGTTAGCCTCAGTTAAGACTGGGCTGACACGAAGGGAGGCGGACATTGTCAGCCTCTAGAAGGGGAACCACGACGATTTGTGGCGGCTGGAAGGATGACTACAGATGGCGAGGCGGCTGACACTATAGTTGCATGATGGCTTACTGGTGACCCAACTTCAAGTGGTTGATCCGAGACTCTGAGCTCGAGAGATACGGACACCATACGGTACATTTGCGACTACCTGGACATTTCTATGTCCTGTCTTGCACCATTCGTTCAGATATATCTACTTCTGATTGCTGCGTGCCTCGTTAGTGATTTGGGAGCGAAGGTCGCTTACTTGACACGCCTGAGAGTGCCCCAATGCTTCGGGGTAGAGTCGATGTTGGACCCATGGCCCATGGGTCACTGGAATCGCAGTGTGACATATCGCTGAGGATGACGTTGAAAGACAACCACGGGCGGGACCATTCCGGAGCCGCGAACAGGTAGGATCATTTCCGCACGTTTCTCTACCCTAGATGACCTTCTCGTCTACCAAAGTTTGTAAAACATAGACGGGATTCCGGGTTATGTATGAATCAGACACACCTTGTGCCTCATAGTCGTTGAGGATACCATTGGAAGTCTTCCTCCACGAGCCAGGACCTGAAGCAACCCGTTCAATTCCGACCCTCTTTATGCGTTGAATGTGCGGCACGGTGGAGAGTCTTTTACTACCACGACGTTGTGTAGCATTAGGGACGTTCAATTCTCGGGTACTTCTTTACTTTCCCGGCACTAGTATGTGCCTACCAAGACGAGTCCAGGTCCATATCATTCCATGGGTATGGTTCAGACTCTGACCCAGGTGCGAGATACCAGATTTATTGCTTTTTTGTCGCAGCCTGATCCATTTCAGACTGCACAGTTCACTTGTCTGCTACTTTCGAAGCTTGTGACATGTCCTGTTGATGAGCATAAGCTACAGAAACCTTCCCAAGTCTCCATCTCGTTGGAAGTCTGGTGCAGCAGTGGGCCTCTGTCTCCCCAAAGCCTAATCACTCCATGAGGTATAATTCGTAAATACCCAATCGGCTATATCGAACCTCCATCATCCTTCTGATATTCAGTGCCGCCCGCTGCGCACACCGGCCTCAGGTACTGATGCCTACAAACCATAGCCCCATTCTTCACCCACCCGGATCCAGGCAAGCCCTGAAATTATGTGAATGAGGCTGGTACCCATTCCTTCGAACGACCGCTGCTGTCCCTACTGAAGGATTATTGATTGTTGCGCCTGGCATTTATAAGCGATACTGGTGTCTAACTTTAATAGACATGCGTCTACTCTTAACTGAACAAAGCCCAGCTTTACTTAAACGCTGTACCGAGCGCTGCCAAGCTATACACCTCTGGAATGCGCCAGCCTCATATCTCGTATCTTAGCGAATCAAGCTGGTGTGCTTAATCACAATATTCTCACCCACGTTCATTTCAAAGACACTTTGCAAGTTGCTGTGTGGCAGGGTACGGCACGGGTTGATATAAGAAGCGATTTGGAACTCCTTGTATCCTCGTGCCCACTCAGGTTCTCGAGAATGTCAGACGTTGCCAGTACGATTTTATTCCTCCGACAAATCAACCTCTGCCAGAGTCAGTCACCGTTATTCATTGTATTCTTGGTCGCCGTGGCGCTAACTTTGACCGGACGATCAGTTGCAAGCGTTGCTGCCTTGGCATATGACTATCGTGCGTCTGGGATTTGGCTGCTCGCCCGTGCCTGATGGACATGTGCTCCGAACGCCATAGTACTCATGGTTGAGAGCGAGGTGAAGCCTGGCAGTTTCTTACATGCTGTCACTCACCCAACACTACTACATTTGCAAGGTTGAGCTTATCTGGGTAAGTGATTCCTTGCATCTTGTTCTCTTTGACTTAGACCGAAAAGGCTAGAGAATGGAATTTGGTCACGCTTCTTTATGCGATTGTACGATACACGAGCTTTTTCCTGATAACGTACGTCTGCAGAGTTTGTGAAGCCCTCGGTTGAGTTAACTAGATTTCAGGGTCAACTCCTTTTGTAAGATATCTTGCATTGCACAGTACAATTTGGCTGATGCCTTTCGGTGAATCTAGATTTGGGTAATATGACCTGGAGTTCAAAGGTGCGTAGACCTGAAACCAGAGATAATTCTCGTCCTGATGAGATCGACTTGCAGGAGTAGGAATATCTCGACCGCCTCCCAAAAAAAATTGACTGATTTACAAAAATCGTCTATATCTTCCTTCTAGATGTGGGCAACGTCGTTCACCCCGTAGTGCAGCACGACTGATGCCATTGATGTTGTCCGTCAGGTCTCGTATGGTTCCAACTACGTATATGGGTCCCATACATCTTTCGGATCGCAATGGATAGTATGTTTTGGAACTTCTTGCACTCTTGTGCCTAGGTTCTGATACCGATTTTCTAGTAATCATGATGAAACGGATACATGCACTTAGCATCGCTCATAGCAGCTTTGTTACAGGCAGGTCCCGTTTTTTGAACTCGACTAAATGGGTCTTGGGCGTCATGGTAGCCGCCTTTATTGCAAAATATGCCACGTCCATCACCTTCCTTCTTCTGGCTACGGGTCCCGGCAGTGGCCTTGCTTGTGAGTCTTGCCCATCAAGCATTTATAGTCACTTATAAAATGCGTTCAGCCGTTGAATACCAACTTTTGAGTGCCCATGTGTGCGGTACTTACATGGCCTTGTCGAATTTCATGATAGCTCCACAATACTCTATACTTGTTTTCGAAGCCTTGCTGTTTATTCTCGCACTCAGTTATTTCATCAGTGACGTTCTGCCATCTCATTTACGCGGCGATATGTGGAAAGTGGAGAATATCATGCAGCTCTTGGTCCGGGATAGTACAATCTATTTTGCAATGTGCGTCCATCATACGGACCAATCATCTGACGAATCTAATTCATATTTTTCAGCATGACTCTAGCCGCTGCATTGGACATCGCCAACTCAGTTTCTACAAATGTGAGTAATGATATTCGACTGTCGTAGTGGACATGCATCTCAATCTATTACCACAGGATCTTTACATCTCCATTTCTCTCGCTTTGCAACCGTTCCTTCCATATTGTTTTGCCCCTCGACTAGTCATCAATATGAAGGAACACTTCAACAGGGACGAATATATGAGCGCCATCGGAGAGCTCAGCAATATCCGGTTTGCGGGGGGATTGGCAACCAATACCGCTAAAGATTAATGCGTGTTAGATATGAGCACGCTTGGTGGAGGACCTGGCGACGTACCAATCCAAGCCCCCGAAATATTACAAACCACGCAGAAAACGCACGCTCTTGCGGAATGGATGGATTGCACTTTGGATCGATCGATCGATGTTGTGTCAATATTTGTCTGATCCCAAAAACATAGATTTGAACAGGAAGCATATGGCAAGCTCCTCGCCTCAGAATGTCACTATATAGGCCATGTTGTCAACGACGGACTTCATTCGTGGACTTCAGTAGTTCCTTCTGATGCTAGGACACATGAATACTACTTTGCTCTTGAAGCGGCGCCAACACAGGTCTCTCACTATGAAATACATGTCATTATGGAAAGGGGAGAAGAACAGATGCCAATACCTGAAGACGTCCGCCCAGCTTCTGCACCTAAAGGCATTATAGTTCAGTCTGCGCACGCAGAGTAGCTAGAAATCTTCCCAAAGAAGGCGTATCTGTCCTCTGCCGCTCTAACCGTCCATATCAATCAGTAAGGTTGTCCAAGGACCTGTCATTCTCACCCAAGAGGCGCTCTCACGTCGTCCGCCGGGACATCCAGATCGGTCCATATCATCAATCCGCCCGAGCCAGTCATATCGGAAGAAGAGATGAAGTGCAAGGTTGTTTAAAGGCGTGGACCGAAATGGACGTCCTGGCGGGCAAAGAGAGAGCGTAAGTTAATGTCTTGTCCACCGAGTTGCTTGGTGGGGGTAGGATGTGGGACGAAACCAACATGGACGCGACAAAATAATCGGCACTTTCCAGGCCGAAGTTTGAAATTGTCGCACGGTCGACCAAGCATCGTCTTGGTCAAGAAAACATGTATGTGTCCCGCATGAGCCTATAAAACAAGGATGTGACCTTGCCACATCGTTCCAATGACAGACCGAAATCCGGCGAGTTGCACCACAGATGCAAGATGGATTCCCTCGTCACTTGTTCCCGATGCCGCTATATGGCAAGTAGACAGATACGCAAACCCAGGGTTTTGCAGATCGCGCTGGGTGATGCGTGAACCGTCCGTCGCTGAGAGCGAAGACAGACTCTGACGCCATGGTCGACGACCGTGCCAGGTAGCAGGTTCCCATCGAGCGCCGTATCCCTCTCCTCTGTGAGATAGAAATGTGTATGGTACCTCTTGCCGCAGACGACGATGCTCAGCTTCGGTTCATATTCAGGACCGATGTGCTTAGATGCGTTCTTCGTCTCTTTTAGCTCGTACTTTCGCACTTGGGCATACTTGCCCTGCAATGCACGTCAATGGCTTGCGTGGCGGAACAAGCACACTTTGAAGGAGACGCTGTTTCGGAATAGAATCGCGCACTCTGGGAGGTTTCCCAAGTTACAAGTCTTGTTGGGCTAAAGGCGATCAATGAACATGCCTCTCAGAACTTTGCCTTCGTCGTCTTCGATCTCAATCTGCACCAACAGTCAGGCGTCAGTTGATATAATGGAGATTCCAAATACTTCAACCGTGGAAAGCGCTCATCGACCCTTGCAACTACCGCCACGATAGACATTAGCGCTCGGTCAGGGTATATCTCACTGCACGTAAAAGGTGCTGTCGTGTTCCACCCTCGGCGGGGTGAGCATCGTCCGCGTGCCGCAACTGTATTCACCAACGAATCATACTGTGGAGGATCCGCCCGACAGGCCATCAGTACGATCCTGGAGAAAACTCACGTCATTCGCAAATTATCCTATCCCCTTGGTGTCCCCACGACATACTTGACACTGCGCTTATCCTAGTACACTTTCAAGACCTTGTATTTATCCTACACGACATCAATTCCAAGAAATCTTTCAGCAATCATTCCGAAACCAAGCACTAGGCGTGGTTGCGTATGTTCTCAAACCGACTCTCCTTGTACTCCAACCAGTTTTCGGTTCGATCGAGTGGCCCGATTGCTTCTTTCACAATCTTCACTAGACTTTCTCCGGGAACCGGGTCCCCTCCTTTCCTACCCTTGTCCGCACTGAGCTCCCAAAACATGCCACCTCCCAGCCCTTGTTCACGGATCCAGTGACCTTTCAGCGCAACATTTTTTTCATCGTCAAAGCTCATGAACTCCCGCTTCTGACCGTCATACGACCAGCTCGCAATCTTCTCCTGATCATGCGCAATGGTGGAGCCATGAAGAGGCAGGACTCGATAGTCATAAATCCCCTTCTCCCAAGTTCCAGGGCCGACGCCGTGAAACTTGGTTCCAGGACCATCGGTGTTCAAAAAGCTCCTACCATAGATTGGAATTCCTAGGACGAGCTTCGATTTCTGTGCACCATGAGCGCTATAATAATTGACAGCATCTGAGGCGTTGATGGGAGGTTTGTGAATATTGGCTTGGTGATGAGCAACTTTGTCCCATGCTCCGGCTAGCAACAATATTAATACTCATTCACAACTTCTTATAACGACTCACAAAAGTCATACGCCATCAGGTTCCAAAAGTCGAGGGAGGGATCGATTCCTTTAATGTCCCATAACGTGTACTTGTCACGTCCACATGATACAGCCACCTAGGCTCGTTAGCCTGAAATATTTATTTCGCAGATTGCACTTACCGTCAGCAAGAACTTGTACTTGATGTTCTTCTTGCGAGCATGGTCGTCGAGGGCCGAACGAAGCTCTTTCAACAGCGTGCGAAAGTGATCCGCTTGTGCCTTGGTCGTTGGGAATTCATAATCGACATCGAGACCGTCAAAACCAAAGTCTTCCAGAAATTTAACGGCCGACTGTACAAAATCCTTGCGTAACTGTGGATCGGGGACAATGGTGTGGAATGGATGAGAGTGGTTCGCGCCACCGATAGAGTAGAGAGTCTTGATATGCCTATGCTTCTTCTTCAGTTGAAAAATGGTATAGAGGTTACCACCGAGGTTCTTTGGCGGTTTCTCACTACCTTGGTCCCCCCAGGGATCAGTCAAGGCCACCCTGGCCACACGCCTGCGCGCGACATCACTAACACCCTCGACAACGACCTCAGTCTCGTCCTTGACGATAGCCTCAGTCCTGCCCTCGACAACAACTTTCGTCTCATCCTCGACGATAGCCTCAGTCTCACCCTCAAAAACCTTGTGCTTAGGCACGACAACCTCGGGCTTGCCGAAAGCGTAACAAATGTGCCTGAACAAGTGAGTCAAGCGTGAACATGACAACACCGGTACATTACCAGCACTCACGTCAAGTTATCCACAGGAATAAGCTCCGGCGGAAATTTGCGTTCATACCTGCTCCTGCAAAACATGAGTACACAGACGTCGGGAAGGTGAAGGAACCAATATACCAGCCAGTATAGCTGATCGCAGTGTGGTGAGCAAAAGAAGACAAGACAAAATGGGTTCTGGGCTTACTAGCCAACGACGTATTTGTCGTGTTTCTGACCAGATTCTTCACCACCCGACGACATTGGGGTGAAATAATGCGACGTCAATGGAGAGGAACAAGTGGGAGAGGGGACGAGAAATCAAGCTCAAGGCTCGGGCCCAGGATCAAAGCAAGCAAAGGGCGACGAAAGCCTGTCTTTCATGTGACAATAAATAGGTTGGGCCAACGAGAGAAGAGACCATGTTATTGGTGGATAAGAGCGGGGCCAGTAAGATGAGAGGCATCGTGGAGTGAACGAGGCAGAACTATCTTAGGCTTGATTCTGCCAGCGAAGCGGTTGAAGGGCAGGGCAACGCAACAACGCCGTTTGAAATTCATAGATGAAGTAGTTCCCAGTATGGAAAGCCAGATTATCGTGATCACGTGACATTGCCAAGGGGTATGTCCATCTCTGCAAGTCATGCTTCGAGCCCACTGGCATCCAGTCCATCCTGATCGACAATGGTCCCGGCTGCGCCGATGAACTCGCTAAGTCGTACAAGTAGCACGACCAGTTCACGATGAGTCCCTGCAAGCGCATCGTGCGGGTCGGGGCAGAGGCAGAGGCACTGTCCCCATTCCATCCAGCTCCCCTGTTTATTGACCTCCCTACAAAGAACATCTTGCGAGAATTACTCGACAGCGACTCGTCTAAAGTGTCGACGTCTGTCGTTTCCGTCGTCAGAGTGCTGGGAGAACCCTTGGACGGATTCAGTACAGTCATTTCCGCTCAGGATGACCAGGTCGTCGGTTCAAGTCCGTGGTCTGTTACAGGTATGTGCCCCCTTTCACATCCTTTACATAAATTATTAGTGAGTGATGGTTCATGCAGAGATAAATAGCGTTACAGAACAGGACTCGAAGTGCTGTCTCGGACCTCATATTGCAGTACAAAACGACGGAGAACCTCTATTTACAATAAAAAGCGCTAAACGATCATCTCGTTCGCTTCGTTCTCCAGATTGCAGGCAAACCGTGTAGGTGTCTTTCATCCCTTGCGTCTCAATGGCGCTGACGTTAAAACCAATCAAAAGTACAGTTCCACACAGGTGAGATTGTGCGTTGCAACACAACCTAATAGGTTCGGGAGACAACGATATCCGCTTGACCAAGAGCTCACCTGCGCACATGCAAGCCATGGTCGAGGCTTACCCCATCACACGCAAGGCTGGGTACTTGACGTCGGTATGCGGCAACGTCTATCTGGATTTTGGGGAAGTATTCCCACTCTTGTCGGGTGACGGTCAGCGCGCAGTCATTCGTCAGGTATTTGAGCTTGCGCCGACTGACAAAATCCTGTGGTCGAGTATGATTGAGTTGTACATGATCTAGGCGATCACTCATGCATCGTTCATTGAAGCTGACGGACACTTGTGGCCAGAGTCTTACTATTTTGGCAACCATCCAGGCACGACAAGCGCTGTATGAGGTTCGTTTTCCAAAGCAACCGTTTTCAGCCAGCTAACTTGGAACTTTACGTCCTTTCCGATTCTGTGTGCCGAGACGAGCTCACGGAAGAGCAAGCAATCAAGATCGTCCAAAACGCCCTCTTTCACAACGCAAACAGACTCTACAATCTGGGTCTCGAGCCTAATACGAGTATCCTGGTGAGCGACGGCAAAAGTACCTCTTGTAAAGTATCAGGGTAGTATTGGGCGCAAAAAACATTGTAGTCATGTTATTCAAACATCGCCATCAGATACAATATCAGTGGCTAATTCCCTCGCATTCTCAATGGCTTCTCTTTGTTTTTCATTCACATATACCAAGATGCATTCCAGAATCTCCCATTGTCCTGTGTGTTGGTGTCAGATGCGTCACTGACAATCCAGGAATACCTACCTGCGATGTAGTGCGCAAACATTACCTGGACAGCTGGTCGAATATGATCGGGTTGTCGGACTGCATCCACCGTCTTCATCCCATGGAACTTCGCTTGGACCATGTCCGACAACACGCCTGCCGTGTCCAGCTCGTCCTCGAACTGTTTTGCCATGTGGACATCGCACCACAAACCATCGATGTTTTCGCTGTGCTGGCCAACGACCATTTCTGCGCAACAGGTGACCGGTAACCTCTCGATGTGAAATGTGACAGTGTCGTCTAAATTGTCGGCGATCAACAACCCATAGTCAAAAATAAGCTCATCGTTGGGTTTCGGTCCGTAGTTGTTGAACACCTCGACGAGATCGTCTGATGATCTGGTATTGGTGCCTGACTGGGGTTGTGGATGGGCAACGAGAGAGATCGTGTCAGTGGCCTTGACTCGACAGAAGTCGACCCAGGAATTAGGATACGGGTTGTCCGCGTCTGTGGTTCAAGAGGTCGCCGCTGGGGATGATAGGTCGATGGGGGGGGGCGGCAAGCGAAGGATTGGGGGAGAGGATAGACGAAGGGGACGCGTGGGACGAGAGATGGGTCGAGGGGTACTTGCACAGCTTCCTAGGCGCATGAGCGGGATGTCCTTTTGGTGTCAAAACAGGACGAACCAGTTGAACTCATCGGCCTATCTGGGTTGACGGACCGCACGAGCGAACGACATTGGTCCCAGTCTACCTCTAAATCGCATTCACGATCTAAGGAACAGATGCGGTGGTAGGAGACGATCAGATGCCGCTCTGACCAGACATCGAGAGTCATCGTCGAGGAGGTATTTCAGCGCCTCAGCTACGATTTGCTTAGTGATGATGAGCGACAACGGGCAAGTGATGATGGTCTCATCATGAATTTACAGGATTATGATAACACTATATAAGGTAATTATATACCCTATAATTGCTACAATTTTAATAATTGTTGTTACCATCAACATATTGGAATACATCGGGTATACCCGGAGTCAACGCGGCCCCCGTTGACCCCGCGGTTGACCCCGCGTAGCGCCAAGCGAGGTCAACACGCCAGTACACGCCCCGGCACCTGGCGTGGGAGCGCGGCTGCGCGGCAGGTCGG